>ML437275.1:0-29836 GCA_005239525.1 Nicotiana knightiana
GGGAGTGTATACCCTTGATTGGCATCGACTATAGGAGTGTATACCCTGCGTCGGGAAAAGAAATTCAACCAGGAGTGTATACCCTTGATTGGGAAAGAAAACATCAACCAGGGAGTGTATACCCTTGATTGGAAAAGAAAACATCAACCAGGGAGTGTAGACCCTTGATTGGAAAAGAAAACATCAACCATGGAGTGTATACCCTGGATTGGCAAAGAAAATCAACCAGGGAGTGTATACCCTTGATTGGAAAAGAAAGCATCAACCAGGGAGTGTATACCCTTGATTGGAAAAGAAAATATCAACTAGGGAGTTTATACCCTTGATTGGCAAAGAAAATCAACCAGGGAGTGTATACCCTTGATTGGAAAAGAAAGCCTCAACCAGGGAGTGTATACCCTTGATTGGAAAAAGAAAACATCAACCAGGGAGTGTATACCCTTGATTGGCATCGACTACGAGAGTGTATACCCTGCGTTGGGAAAAGAAATCAACCAAGGAGTGTATACCCTTAATTGGGAAAGGAAGCATCAACCAGGGAGTGTATACCCTTGATTGGAAAAAGAAAACATCAACCAGGGAGTGTATACCCTTGATTGGAAAAGAAAACATCAACCAGGGAGTGTATATCCTTGATTGGAAAAAGAAAACATCAACCTAGGGAGTGTATACCCTTGATTGGCATCGACTACAGGAGTGTATACCCTGCGTCGGGAAAAAGTGTAATTGGGGATTGGAGGCCCCGTACTACTTTGAGTTATTTTCAACTTCAATTCTTCACCTCTTCTTCTTCTTTTATTATATTTTTTTTTATTTTTTATACATGCGGAAAAAGATTTCTTGGAGAAAACTTCCCTTTCTTTGGAGTCAATGATGCAGAGCTCCTTCTAGCCCTTGCGCAAATTTCTTTTGGTTGCACCTGTTTGTTGCATGGTCGCTTTTGCACCTGTTTCCTATTTTCAAACAAAGAACAATTTGTTAGTTTGGAATGGTGGTTAGTTTTTCGGCCTTGATTTTCAACTGTTTGATCTCAGTTCTTTTGATGAAGATCCCAATCACTTGCTTGCTGGGGATTGGGTTTCATCTCTAATCCCGAGGACCTTGGCTTCCTAGATTTTACCATGGCGATCGGTCACATGGGACTCCTGCCATTGATTCTGTTCTTGTGGTATGTGATTTTTCGGATGTGTTTCCTGCAGACCTACCGGGCATGCCGCCTGACAGGGATATTGATGTTGGTATTGATTTGGTGCTGGGCACGCAGCCCATTTATTTTCCACCATATCGTATGGCACCGGCGGAGTTGAAGGAATTGAAAGAACAGCTTCAGGAACTCCTTGATAAGGGGTTTATTTGATTTAGTGTGTCACCTTGGGGTGCACCAGTTCTATTTGTGAAGAAGAAGGATGGTTCCATGAGAATGTGCATTGACTACAGGCAGTTGAACAAGGTCACGGCTAAAAACAAGTATCCCTTGCCTCGCATTGATGATTTATTTGACCAGCTTCAGGGAGCGAGGGTGTTCTCTAAGATTGATTTCAGGTCCAGGTATCACCAGCTGAAGATTCGGGATTCGGATATCCTTAAGACTGCTTTCAGGACCTGTTATGGCCATTATGAGTTCTTGGTGATGTCTTTTGGGCTGACCAATGCCCCAACAACGTTCATGCATTTGGTGAACAATGTGTTCTAGCCATATTTGGACTCCTTAGTTATTGTATTCATTGATGACATCTTGGTGTACTCTCGTAGCCAGGAGGAGCATGCTCAGCATTTGAGGATTGTATTGCAGAGGCTGAGGGAGGAGAAGCTTTATGCAAAGTTCTCCAAGTGTGAGTTTTGGCTCAGTTCAGTAGCATTCTTGGGGTACGTGGTATCCAGTGAGGGTATTCAGGTGGATCCGAAGAAGATAGAAGTGGTTCAGAGTTAGCCTAGACCGTCCTCAACTACGGAGATTAGGAGCTTTCTTGGTTTGTGGCTCAGTGTCTCAACTGTCATCAGGGTAAGTATGAGCATTAGAGACTGAGCGGATTGCTTCATAGGTTAGATATTCCGGAGTGGAAGTGGGATATGATCACCATGGACTTTGTAGTTGGGCTCCCGTAGACTTCAAGGAAGTTCGATGCTATTTGGGTTATTATATATCGGCTGACCAAGTCTGTGCAATTCATTCCTGTTGGTACTACCTATACTTCATAGCGGTTGGATGAGATTTATATCCGAGAGGTTGTTCGCTTGCATGGTGTCCTAGTTTCCGTCATTTCAGATAGAGGTACTCAGTTTACATCGCAGTTTTAGAGGGCCGTGCAGTGAGGGTTGGGTACTCAGGTTAAGTTGAGCATAAATTTTCACCCTCAGATTGATGGACAGTCCAAGCGCACTATTCAGATATTGGAGGACATGTTGTGCGCTTGTGTTATTGACTTTGGGGGTTTATGGGACCAGTTTCTTCCACTTGTAGAGTTTGCATATAACAACAGTTATCAGTCAAGTATTCAGATGGCTCCCTACGAGGCTTTATATTAGAGGAGGTGTAGATCTCCGATTGGATGGGCTGATCCGGGTGAGGCTAGGCTCTTGGGTGCATATTTAGTCCAGGATTCCTTAGATATGGTGAAGTTGATTCAGGAGCGACCTCGCATGGCGCAGTCTAGGAAGAAGAGCTATGCGGATAGGAAGGTCCGGGATGTGTCATTTATGGTTGGGGAGAAGGTCTTGCTGAAGGTATCACCCATGAAGGGTGTTATGAGGTTTGGGAAGAGGGTCAAGTTGAGCCCCCAATTCATTGGACCTTTTGAGGTGCTTCAGATGATAGGGGAGGTGGCTTATAAGCTTGCCTTGCCACCCAATTTGTCGAATGTGCATCCGGTACTTCATGTTTCCATGCTTCAGAAGTATGTTGGCAATCTGTCCCATGTTTTGGACTTCACATGGTTCAGTTGGAGGGTGATATGACCTATGATGTGGAGCTAGTGGCTATTTTGGATCGGCATGTCCGAAAGTTGAGGTGAAATGAAATAGCTTCAGTGAAGGTGCAACGGAGAGGCCATCCCGTGGAGAAGGCCACCTGGGAGATCGAGCGGGAGATGCGGAGCAGATATCCATACCTATTCGAGACTCCAGGTATGTTTCTAGACTCATTCGAGGACGAACGTTTCTTTAAGAGGGGGAGGATATAACGACCTGATCAGTCATTCTGAGAGTTATAGCCTTGTCTCCCCAGTTTCTGCTCCTCTATGTGTTGTTCAGCTATATTGTATGGTATCGGGTTGGTTGGTTTGAGTCTGAAATGGTTTGGAGTGAAATGAAACACTTAGTCTCTTATTAGGAAGTTTAAGTTGGAAAAGTCAACCGGATGTTGACTTATGTGTGAACGATCTCGGATTTGGATTTTTATGATTCGGATAGCTCCGTTAGGTGATTTTGGACTTAGGAGCGCGTCTGGAATGTAATTTGGAGGTCCGTGGTAGAATTAGGCTTGAATTGGCGAAAGTTGGAAATTTGGTGATTTTGGTCAGTAGTGAAAAATTAGATATCAGGGTCGGAATGGAATTCTGGAAGTTGGAATAGATTTGTAGTTTCATTTGTGACGTGTGTGCAAAATTTGAGGTTATTCGGACGAGGTTTGGTAGGTTTTGGCATTGTTTGCGGAAATTAGAAGTTTAGAAGTTCTTAGGCTTGAATCCGAGGTTGATTCGGTGTTTTGATGTCGTTTTGAGTGTTCCAAAGGCTCGACTTAGTTCTTATATTGGTATGTGACTCGTTGGTATTATTGGTTGAGGTCCCGAGGGCCTCGGGTGTGTTTTGGATGGTTAGGGGATTGTTTTTTGGAGTTGGTGAGTTGCTGAAAAACTGTTGGTGTAAGTTTTCTGGTATTTCCGCACCTTCAGAAGGGGAGCCGCAGGTGCAAGGGTCGCAGGCACGAAAGGAGATCCAGATGCAGAATTTGGAACCTAAAGAAGGAGCGTATGTACGCAAGCTTGGACGCACTTGCGAGCCCGCAGGTGCGAGGCCTGGCCGCAGGTGCGAAGTCTGGGAGGTTAAGTGACTTGCGCAGGTGCGGATGCTTGGATCGCAGGTGCGGTCACGCGGGTGCGATAAAATGGTCACAGGTGAAAAAAGCATGGGCAGAAAGTATATATTGCACACTTCACGAATTTTGATTGGTGGCAATGATGGGTTATAGAGAATTCGAGATAAGCACATGGAGTAGACCTGGGTTCAAGTTTATTTTTAGAATAAGGTTTGAGTCAAGGATAGCATAGACAACCAAAAATTTTAAGAGCATCATAATTAGGTATTTCACCAAATAATTTTTGAAATGGGGACTAGTTACTTAAAAGTGAGGTGGGAAGACGATTGATTAAATAAACAGCATGTTGACACGCGAATGACCAAAAAATTGATGGAAGAGATGCCTCATAAAGTAGCGTTCTTGCACTTTAAATAATATGGCGATGTCGTCTCTCTGCAAGAGCTACCTTTTGAGGGGTATAAGGTGGTGTGGAAAGATGCTTGATACCGTGAAGGGCGAGATAAGAGTCAAGACTTTTATACTCCCTTCCACCATCAGTATAAAGTGATAAAATTTTGGTATCAAAGTGCTTTTCCATTAGAGGGTGAAATTTTTGAAAAAGCTCTTTGACCTCACTTTTCTTTTTTAAAGTGTACAACCATGTATACTGCGTGTATTGATCAACAAACAAGCAATAATACAATTTTTTTCAATGGATAGAACTGGAAAGGGTCCCCATAAATCACTAAAAATTATTTGAAGAGGTTTGGAACTTGTCAAACTCAACTGACTAAATGGTCGCCGATGGGCTTTATTAGATGAACAAGAATTACAAAAAATAAACTTGTCTTGCTAAGAGAACGGAAGCGAAAATTTATTCAATATATACTTAAGAACTCTGAAATGTGGATGACCTAGTCTTCGATGCCATGTGGTCACGAAAGATGTGGTAGAGGATATGTGAGCTTGTGGAGGTGGTGGTGGATATGACTTGGGTCAATCATACAATCCATGTTTATTCCAGCCTCGCACCAGTGGTACTCGCGTTTTCAGATCCTTCACAAGAAAATCAAAAGGAAAAAATTCGATAGATGTTAGATTATCTTGGAAAAATTTGGAGACTGAGATAAGTTTACGTTTGATGTCAGGAGCACATAGAGTGTGAGTTAGATGAAAAATATTATTTGATGCTTTTAACTGAGTTGAACCAGTATGAGTTATGGGAATTTTGTTACCATCACCCATAGAGACATTTTCATTGTCATGATATTCCTATAAATTGTGTGGCTATGTTGTGAGATGATGAGTAGCTCCAGAATCCATATTACATGGGTTGGCAGTAGAGGTGAAACCGCAAGCATAATTAGCTTTAGCCTCAAAGTGATTGTGAGATTTAGATAACTTGGAATGTGACCAATTTTGTTGCACAACTGACATCGGATAACATTAGTGAAATTATTATTATTTAGGGCTTGCCACTGAGCTGAAGGATTGGAGCGAGCATTCTGGCGCCATGGTTGAGGATTCTAAGTAGGCGTACCATTATTATTCTGACGGCGATTGTTGCGGTTGTTGGAATTATTGATTGGTTTGTTGCGAGTGGTCACCGCAGCAGTGATTGGGCTCTGCATTTTCTTAGCCTCCTTATGACGGAGAAAGAGCTCATGGTCAAGCATCTCCTCATACAATTCTTCATAGGTTACTGTGGTGTCACGTGCACGTATAGCAACTGAGATCTTGCGAAACTCAGGGCCAAGTCCACTAAGTATTTTGACAATGAGTTTGGAGTTAGTAACATGGGTACCAGCAGTGGCTAGTTCATCCGAAAGGGACCGAATACGTTGAAGGTATTCAGGAATATGGAGGGAGTCTTTGGTGATTCGGGCAAGTTGATCACGAAGGCTAAAGATCCGAGTTTGGGGATTATTTGCATAAGCAGTATGCAAAGAGTCCCAAGCCTGTTTTGATGTGTTTGCAGCAGCAACTGTGGAGGCAATGGTAGGATCAACAGATGCCATAAGGGCGTTTTGAATGAGTTGATCCTGACGGAACCAAAGTGCATAAGCAGGGTTGGGGGTCGTGTTGGTGCCAAAAGTGGTGCTTGGGTTGGGAGGCGGGGTAGATCCATCAAGGTGACCATAGAGCTCATGCCCATGCATGAGCATGGAGAACTGAGCTTTCCAAGTGAAAAAATTGTGACTGCCACTAAGTTCTATTCGCAGTTAGGAAGCGGGGTTGAATTGAATTATGGTGTTGATACTAGTAGTGTTGTCAACATTGATAACTCTGGAAGTGTTTCCATCTTTCACCATTGGAGGATTTGGTGCTTGGAAAGAAAAAAAATAGGATCGTGTTCGTTAGAATTGTATAGGCTCAGATACCATATGAACACTTGAATAGATGATGAAAAACAATGTCTCTTATTGAATGCATAAATGAGTTTAAATACAAGTTACAATAACCACCTTTCTAGAGTTTCATGTAAATCAAATAACTAAAGAATCCTATCTTAATCAAATAGATAACTCTGAAGAACTAACTATGATATTATCTAATCTAGAAGATAAATACAATCTAATCTAAAGAGATAAATACTAGGAACAAGCTTATAACTACTAGTGACAAGGATTGTTGGTCCAATAATAGCAATTTTTTTTAATCAACTCGAAGTATGCTATACAACCTCCTTTTACCGAAAAGACCTCTGTTGGAGTGGTAAAGTATGACTGAAATGCTCGTTTGCTTGTTAAGTAGATCCTTTTTAAAGTGTATGAAAAGTCTGTATCTAGAAGTTTTCTATGTCAATTTCACAAACTGAAAGAGAGGCAAAAGTAGCTCATCAGAATTGTATTTTAAACTGTTGTGTTTTTTCTCCCACGAGAAAATAAACAACACTACAAAAGAGGGATAGAAAAGAAACTGCATTAGTTTGTTCTCCTTTACTATCAGCTTTTCACTAGATTGTCAAAGAACAAGGTAGCAAGATTAGCTTTTTGGCTACTCGCACGGCTAATAGCACAACGATTAATTTTTCTTTGGTTTGTATATCTTTGTAATTTTATAAACATTGCATGTCAACCCTCGTAATATTCACAGCCAGTGCACACCTATATATATATACAATGTGATAAGATTTAAGTTATATACACCGCTAATAATAAAGCCAACTCGACCCCAATTTTTGCATTCTCAGTAATCATCTTAGTCTTCCAATAGGACTGATTTGAGGGTCTAAAGTGGATACCATCTCCCAAGAGTATAATTTAGTAGTATATTTTTTAAAGATAGAGAGAGGAAATCTGTACAAGAAAGTTGTAGATATATCAACATTGCAAAATAATGAATAGTATGGCATTAATTAGAACAAAATGAGATTTTTTTTTTTAATAAATAAATATATAAGCAAAGGAAATTAAAGGCGCCATAAATAGAAATGCAGAATTCAATGGTAGTAATTAGATTACCTATAATTAAGGTAATGAGATACTGGCAGAAGTAATTATAGTAAAAAATTGAAGTCTAAAGAAATGGGGAATGTATTAAAGAAGAAGTGCCCTGTAATTCACTCAATCAATTCATTCGTCCCATTTGTCTTTCTTTCATCGGTTCTCTTCTTCACGATTAAGTATAATTATTTTTCATCATTTTTATCTCTCTGTATTCTGTTCTAATAATGGCCGGCCTTTTCCTGAAGATCTAGCAATGGAGATTCTAATCAGGTTGCCGGTCGAATCCTTGTTGCGATTCAACGGCCCACAGCCTCTTGGATCTCTACTTGGTGGGCATGAAACGAACTGCTGCAACCTAGTGTCCATACAAGGGCTTATGCTACAATAATTCTGTACATCATATAGTGATATTGGCCATTCGTAACTTCGATCGAACCGGGTGCACACAAGGGTAAAAAGCAAGAGTATTATAACCAACTCCATAGTTAATTAAGTGAGTATTCCTGAATGACGGTTCAACAAATTAAAAAATATTATTTCATACTCACTAATTAACTAACTATGGAGTTGGTTACAATACTATTGCTTTTTACCATTGTGTGCACCCGGCCCGATCGAAGTTACGAATGGCCAATATCGCTATATGATGTACCATAAACCCTTGCAAACCCCGCGCCATGGAACTCTTCTCCGTCCACGGGCTTTGACCAGCGGATGTTACAGGAACTGTCCAGGATCATACTTATGTAAGGACTCTACGTTGAAGCAATTCGTTTCATGCCCA
The DNA here is from genome assembly GCA_005239525.1 of Nicotiana knightiana. Taxonomy (NCBI): domain Eukaryota; kingdom Viridiplantae; phylum Streptophyta; class Magnoliopsida; order Solanales; family Solanaceae; genus Nicotiana; species Nicotiana knightiana. The sequence continues at coordinate 8,249 of ML437275.1, forward strand.
CCAAGTAGCAATTCAAGAAGCTGTATCCAGGGGTCCAACATTATATATAATTCCTTCAGTTCTAGTCTTATTAAAGGAAACGGGAATTGGGGAGTAATTGAACTATTCGAATTTTTATTAATTCCCTTGTAACACGCTTGATTTCAATTTAAATGAATTTTAGAACCCATCTTTAAATTTAGTAGCAAGTGTTTTTACCAAATGATATGCTGCGGTATGTATGCATGCATGCATGTGAAAGGTCGATCTTTCCAATAACAGTTCTCCTAATTCAGCATATTAACTTCCTCATCTTAATTATGAAACAATCCTCAAACAAACTTAATTTTAAGGCTATTCTTGACAACCTAACTTTCAAGTTTTCAGTGGCAGAAACACCTATGCTTTTAATATTCCGTGATTTTTATATTCATATATCTAATCTTTAGTTTTTGTTATTTTAAAGGTAAATTTGTCAAAAATATCTATGTACTTTACGAAATTTACCTTCCATTAAATTAGAATTTAGAACCCAATCATTAGGTAAGATTAGAGTAAAATGTAAGAAGGACAAAGTTGACGATGGTAGATGCGCAAATTTAAACCTTTTCCCCCATATAAATAGATGTTACATAGTATTTTAGCAGTTTGGCATAGTCTTATTACCAGTATGAGAGCATGTTCATTGTTACAATAAATTGGACTAGGTATGTGATAATAGAGCAATAATAAATGCAGAATTTAATAGTCATAAATAAATTAGGAGTTAATCAGAAGAAAAGACAGAATGAGTAGGAACTGGGAAGTAATACTAATACCACTTCTAAAACGCCCAACAATAAGGGTGTGTATAGTGCCAAGGAAAATATTTTTCGGAAAATGTTTTTTATTTTTTTGTGTTTGGTCGGTTTAAATATTTTGAAAAATATTTTTCTTATGAAATTATTTTTCTCCAATTGAACGAAAATATTTTACTTATCAAGAGAAGGCATAACATTTTCTAAAACTCCTTCTCAACCTTCCCCACTCTCACCCACCCCACCCCCTATCTCCAAAAATGCATTTTTTTTTTCAAATTTCAGTTTTTTTTTTCTGTCATTACCCACCCTACACCCCCACCCCCCGGAAAAAAATATTTTTTTAATATATTTTTAGTTTTAGTTTTTCATCTTTCGGTTTACAGGTTCGAAATTTTACAAGTTTCAAAGTTATGAGTTAGGAGTTTCATGTGTTTGGAAGTTTACTTGTTTAGAAATTATAAAGTTTACGGGTTCGAAATTTCGCTGTCTCGAAACTTAATGAAATTTGTGGGTTCGGAAGCTTGTCGGTTCGAAAGTTTATGGCTGTATGTTTATTGTATCTAAATTATTTTTGAATACTTTTGAGAAATTATTTTTTTTAATTTGCGTATCAAACACCGGAAAATGAATAAAAGTTACGGACAACATTTTTCTTCGTACCAAACACACCCTAAATGCAGAATTTAATGGTAGTAATTTAATAAGACTAATAAGGTCATCAGAATTTAGAATCTCCATTGCTAAATCTTCCGGGAAAGGCCGAAGGCAAAATCAGTAGAATGAATTGATTGAGTGAATTAGTGGGCACTTTTTCTTTAACACATTCCCCAATTCTTTAGACTTCAATCTTTTACTATAATTTCTACTGACGTATCTCATTACCTTAATTATAGGCAATCTAATTACTCTCTTACTACCATTGAATTCTGCTATTTATTTACAATTCTATTTATGGCGCCTATAATTTCCTTTGCTTATTTCAGTACTAGTTTTTGGACACGTATGTTACACGTGTATCCCATATTAATCAGTATAAACTTTTAAAAAATATATAAATAATATTAAATCATATGCGTGATAAGTAAACAAGAAATTTGGACGAAAAAATATTTGATATCATCTGAACCAAGGAAGTTTAGCAATTATATTTATTTGCGTATGTACAATCATATGGTCATATGATCATAATACTTCCTTACATACAATATTCTTAACATATAATTGTAACGTTTCGATCGTGTTTTCATGATCAGAACTCTTGATATCTATATGTTTTCTATACGCTTTGCGTACATGCAATAAATATATTATCCCGTGTGAATTATTAATAAAATTAATGTCAATAAGACAATGAGTTTATAAGTGAACATTAACAGATAGAATTAAATATAATTCAATATTACTCCTTCAAGAATTCATATTAATGATTGGCTAATGTTTTACGTTTAAATATCTTTTTTAAAGCATTAGCTAGCATCACTAAATAGACAATAACACTAATTCTACTTACTAAAGAATAATGTTAAACAAAATAAACCCCAAAAAAAATGTACACACGCCCTTCAATGTTATTCAATGTTAAAGGAGCATATTATTAAGAGAACAAAAGGAATGAAATGCAATGTCGAAAAGTGAAAATTAACCTAGTACTCTAAAGGTTTCGATCTTTAGAAACCCAATTTCCTAGCTATACAAAATGAGAATTGCTTAAAAAATTCAAAATAAGTCTTATGCGCATAAATTGTTGCACTGAACGTTTCACATAACTCCAACACATACGAATGTCATCTTCACATAGAACTATAAATGGTCATACATTTTGTGTTTTATGCTATTTTAGAATAATTAAATATGTCTTTAAAGACACGACGAATGAAGCAGAAGTAGCCACCTCCCAAATATTCACTTCCAAAAATTATTTGCTTCAATCTAGAAATAAAAACCTTGATAGAAATAAAAAATAAGTATACACATACATGTAACTTTTGCAACAAATTATATCCAAATGCAGGTTTGATCAATTATCTATGATTTCTTTTACTATAATCTACAACCAAAAAGAAAAAAAAGAAAAAAGTCAAGGAAATAAGAAAAAAATAAAGGAAAAAAACGTTCGGAAGGAAGGATAACTATACAAGCGCAAATCTTGAATAATAAGCTTCTTTCTTAATGGATTCTCTCTAATCCTTTTCCATGTAAAAAGAACCTGCAATCAAGAAAGGACTGAGGATTAGAGTGCGAATGACAAAATAGAACAGAAAAAAGTAGTTTATACGATATGGAGTGCGGCCTTTTCCTGAACCCTGCATAAATGCGAGATGTTTCGTGCACCAAGTTGCCCTTTAGTTCATACCTTGCTTCTGGTGGAATGATAACAATATGATGTCATCTCAATTATAATTAAGGACATTTGTCCTTGTTAGGAGTAATATGCATGCTCACAATCTTCTATTTCTAATTAGGTGGAATCACAAAAGAAAAAAATATAAAGAATAAAAAAGAATACGAACAATATTTTCATGGCCCTCCCTCCTATACAGAACATTAAAGAATTAATTAATTATAAGAATAGCAGATAAAGCTTGGAAAAAAGAGAATTAATTATCACTATGATTAAAACAAAATATTAGTACTATAACAAAAAAAGAAACAGTAGAATGACATAAACCTTTTAAAATATCTAAGAAAGTTCTCTCTCACACACATTTTAAACAAAGAAAGAGTAAAACACACTAAAAAAGAATCGAAAGTCAAACAAGATGAAATATTGTGAATTAAGAGAATAATTCACGTCTTTATTTTTGCTAGGATAGTAAGGACGTCGGTCATCAATCTCTCTTGGCTTGTTCTTGCTGTCATCAGAGGCGGAGCTAGCCTTGTAGGTGCGGGTTCGGTCGAACCCAGTCATTTCTGCTTAAACATTGTATTTACATTAAGAAATTCATTAAATATATACAAATATTTAATTGCGAACCCAGTAACTAAGACGATCTATGGATTCCGAGGCAAAGTCAGAACCCATAAACTTTGAATCCTGGCTTCCCCTCTGGCTGCCATGTTATAATAGAAAAGAGAACAAACAAACCCGAAAGTGCAAGAGGAAGAAAAAATCAAATAGAAAAGAAGAATACAAAATATAAAGATAGATAACAACAGAACATGAAAGAGATGATGTAAATCAAAAAAAATAAATGATGAAGGAATTTACCTTGGGCAATTGGCAGAAAGAAGTGAAACATAGAAATTTACCTTTAGCAAGTGTAACAAAGAATAGGAAGGGAAGGAGACGTTACAAAAAAGAAGAGTAAAAGGCAATTTGCTAGTAAATATATCACATTCACTGTAGCAATATTCAGCATTGAGTCCCTTAATATAATTACCATTTAACTTATACTTTCTACAATATTTTCAACTTTATTTACTGATGTAGAGGATAAACTTAAAGGGTAATTATGTCTTCTAACTTTGAAAGGATATTATAGTAAAATAACATCACACTGAAGTCTTCATGCTTATAATATAGCATGATTATTTATTAAAAAATAATCTCATTTTGTAATATTTGGTTCTAATTAATGCCATACTATTCATTTTCTGTTCCGTCCTTCACTAGTTCTCAACAAGTCCACAATTGGTCTATGGTAAAAACTTATCCGCGTCAGTTGTTTACATCCGTCTAATAAATAAATAACACATGTCACATTATTTAACTACAAGTAGTCTTTAATCATAGTTAATTACCATGTATTTTTCATCATCTTAAACAACAATATTAAATAAAATTGGCTTTATAGAACCTTCTCTCTCTAGGCTCTCGGCGCACGTTATACTAATGTACACCGTTTGAGAATCAGTAATGGCGAGAAAGCGAGGCCGGCCAAAAAGAGACCCACTCGTGAGTAAAAATAGCACGAGCTAGCCAGTTTTTAGACTGGTCATTCAAAAATAGCCGACGTTTGCAAAGTCATTAAAAAATAGCAACTATTTTGCTGCAACACGAAAAGTTCCAGCATAATATACTGGAGAGTGGAGCAGCTGTGTATGAACTTCTAGCATATTATGCTGGACCGATATATTATACTGGAACTGCAGTATATTATGCTGGAGTATTTTTCAGATTTTGAGCAGTGTTTTCATTCAGATTTATCTTTACATGAAAAGTGGCTAAATTTCGATTACTTTTGAAATTGTGGCTATTTTTGAATGACCACTTGTAAATCTGGCTATTTTTGAATTTCTCCTCACTCGTGACGGTCAGAGATCCACTAAGCGCAATAGTAATAGCAGATACATTAGCTAAAGGTAATACACAACAAATAACTACTCCGATTGGCAGACAATTTCAACCTAGCTTATAGAAATTGGGATCTTCAAGCACAACAACAGGATCGGCGAAATGGCTAAACCTAAGTGCAATCCAGATGAATGTAGCATCATTATCCTGTGAGCTAGTAAACAAAGTAGTGGAAAATACAGAGGCTAATGGGAAAATTTCAGAGATAGATCCAAAAACCAATGGAACAGTACAAGCGGAGGAGGCTACCAGACCACAACCGGTGCATGCAGAGCCACCACCACCAGGAAAACCATGGGTCAATCAGTTTGCAGGTAATAGATCTTCAGAAAATGGTATGGCACTCTCTTATATTCCTCCAAAGATTATTGATGGTAACATTGCGGTGAAACTGGATAAGGATGAAATTGACAATCAAACTAAGAAGTGGCAGTGGGCCCTAATTATCTATGTAATTAGGGATACACCTGGTTATAAATTCATGCAGATATACATAGCTCAAAATTGGAGTCGAATGACTGCTCCAGATTTGTTTGTTCATGAGGAAGGGTATTACATTGCTAAATTCCATACACTTAATGATTTGAAGGATATTTTATATGGAGCTCCATACACAATTAATGGTGACCAATGATCTTAAAACAATGGTCCCCTAAATTTCACCTTACGGCAAAATTCTTGACTGAAATTCCATTGTGGATCACACTACCAATGTTGCCAATGAGTTGCGGGGGAAATAAGGCTCTAAGTAAAATGGCAAGTGCCATGGGAAAGCTACTCTTTGCGTATGAATGCACAACAAAGCAGGCACACAAATCCTATGCAAGAATTCTTGTGGAGGCAAATGTCACTAAAAAGCTTCCAACAGAGTTGACACTACAAGATCCATCTGGAAGAATGTTCCAACAACAGGTGATATATGAATGGAAACCACACAATTGTGTTGAGTGTATGAAGATTGACCATGATTGTGAACTGACTAAACAAGAAAACAAAGAAGAGCAGCCTAAGGAAAGGAAAAGACATGGTAAAGTCACTACAAGGTGCAATCCAGATGAATGTGGCTACAAGGTGAAATCCAGATGAACTGACTACAAGGTGGCCACTTTGTTGGAACAACCTAGCTTGCAGAAATTGGGATTTTCAAGCACAACATCAGGACATGCGAAATGGCTAAACCTAAGTGCAATCCAGATGAATATGGCATCGTCATCCTGTGAAGGCACGCCAATAAACAAAGTAGTGGAAAATACAGAGCCCAATGGGAAAATTTCAGAGATAGAGCCAAAAACCAATGGAACAGTAAAAGTGGAGGAGGCTACCAGACCACAACCGGTGCATGCAGAGCCACCACCATCGGGAAAACCATGGGTCAATCTGTTTGCAGGTAATAGATCTTCAGAAAATGGTATGACACTCTTATATTTCGCCAGAGATTATTGATGGTAACATTGTAGTGAAACCGGATAAGGATAAAATTGACAATCAAACTAAGAAGTGGCAGTGGGCCCTAATTGCCTATGTAAGTGGGGATACACCTGATTATAAATTCATGCAGAGATACATAACTTAAAATTGGAGTCGAGTGACTGCTCCAAATCTGTTTCTTCATAAGGAAGGGTATTATATTGCTACATTTCATACACTTGATGATTTGAAGGATATTCTATATGGAGGTCCATACACAATTAATGGTAAACCAATAATCTTAAAATAATGGTCCCCTGAATTTGACTTTACGGATGGATTCTTGATTGAAATTCCACTGTGGATCACACTACCAAAGTTGCCAATGAGTTGCTGGGAAATATGGCTCTAAGTAAATGGCAAGTTCCATGGGAAAGCCACTGTTTGCGGATGAATGCACAACAAAGCAGGCACACATATCCTATGCAAGAATTATGGTGGAGGCAAATGTCACTAAAAATCTTCCAATAGAGTTGACACTAAAACATCCATCTGGAAGAATGTTCCAACAACATGTGATATATGAATGGAAACCACACAATTATGCTCAGTGTATGAAGATTGGCCATGATTGTGAACTGACTAAACAAGAAAACAAAAATGAGCAGCCTAAGGAAAGGAAAAGACATGGTAAAGTCATCAAATTGAGTGATGCAGAATTTAATCGTAGTTCTAATATATAGAAGAGCCTTGGAAGCAGCTGGGCATTTTCTTGCCAGCTTGTCGACCAAGTCCCCTTTTGGTATTTCATGTAATACAATTTTAATACGTGCCTGCATCTCTAAAGCCCTGCACGTGAAATCTGGCTTCAATTTGAGGATGAGACGGACAATGCCACCACTTCTCAATTTCTATCTAATTGTTTGCTTTACTTCGTTTTTCACTGATCATAAATATCATCGAATATTACTTGTATGTTTCTCTTTCACCCACTGAATTATAGTTTTCTTCCCTCATTCCTGTTAAAATACTCTGAAATATCCCACCGCTCTTCTCTCGCTCAGTAGGATAAATACGGCAAGTTGCAACCAACGTTTGGATGCAGTGAACCGAGACAACACTCTTCTTAGGCGGCGAACTTGGTGTCGCACCCCCCCCCCCNTCCTTTTGGGAAAGGGATAAGGAATTGAAGAGTCGCCACCTAACGAATTAAGATGTGTTAGGGCACCTACTAAGGGTCATTTACAAACACAGATTGGATAACCAGAGACAGGGTAAGGGCTTGAAATTACTTCAAGGGGAAGGTGTTAGGAACCCCTCGAAGTCCACAACTGTGGTTCCCGGCCAAACAAGCTTTGTGAATTTTAAAATAGGTAGCACGTAAGCAATAAAACACATAGGCAAATAAATAAAGGTTTTTTAGAAGATTCGCAGTCTAAGCACACATATGTGCTAAAGTTTAAAAGATTTAGAGTCTAGGCACACATATAAGGTTTTGAATGAGTTATTATCTAAACACACATATGTAAGGGATAAGGGGTCCTAGGTTGTTTATCCTATAGATCACATAAGTACAATGCCCGGTAATCACTCCTCGGAAGAGGGGCTACACGTTGCATTAGCGCACCGGCTATCATATCCATGTCTACCGTTCCCCACCTTTTAGCGATTATTAAGCGAGTTTATTTAACGACCTCTATGCATATTGTTATCCATCCCTCCTTAATGGTCTTGGAGGAGATTGGGACCCCTACTTAAATGCAGTTCTAAATAGACCCCAAAGGTTGAAAGGAGAAAATACTAGGTGAAAGCCAAGAACAAATAGGACTTTAACAGATAAAACAGAAAGAAACAATTTAAGAGGCTCAGGTTTACCTCCACAGATATTGCATGTAAACAGCACGTCTCAAACACAAACACGGGCAGTATTATTAAGCAGGATCCTAAAACATGATGTCTAGGTGAGTATCAGAATACAAGAGATATGCAGATTTATTTTATAAACCCAGAAGCAGGGGCCCTAATCAGTTTGCCTACTGATTTTAAGCCTGTTAACCATTAAGCAGTAAACATAAAAACAACAGTTTTCTAGTTTTATAAAGGCTTGCCTAGGCGTGGGGGAAATGCACAATAGTTACCATAATTATTAAAACAGTTTGGAAGTTGTTTTACCTAAAGCATGTTGTTCTAAGTGTTGCAAAGAAACAGGGGTTATTACCAGTTTTACTAACACATGATAATCATATGTGAGACTGTCTTATGTCCTTTTTCATGCATCAATAGCTTAACTAGGTGTGACTTAGTGAGATCCTATAACAGGGTATCTAGTATGAACATTATAAGATGCAGAATCATTTATATGCAAAATTCCTAAAAATCATGATTTCTAGATGCACAAAAAGTTACAACATGATTTCAGAATATGCAGTAGCAGTAGTTTTCATGTTAATGTTATTATTTAGCTTAGAAGCAGGATTTCTAAGTGATGAAAATAATTTCAAATGAGATGCTGAAACAGTATACATGAAACTTAAGAGCATGATATCTAATGTATGATATGCTTTGCATGTATTGGTCCTAAACATGGATTCTAATGCACATATAGGAAATGTAAACCTAACACATGATTTCTACCCATTGATATTGATAACATATATAACTACCTTACCCTTTTCACTATCAATCCCTAATATCCGCTTACATCAATTATTACAAACCAATGTGAATGAATTACATAAGTGGATAAACTAAAATAAGAAGTTACACTATAGGGAGCCTGAAAACAGGCCCAGATTCTCAAAACCTCAAATGCCCAAATGTTTCATAGTCTTTCTCACATCCAGGTGTGTCAGAGTTCCCTAAGGACCTCAAGGGATCCCGGGCAGCGCTCACACCCAGATTTCACAATCATAATTGAGTAAGTGCAGTGTGAAAGAGCCAGCTCTAATGTATCAGAGTTCAGAGGGATCTCATAGGGATCCCTAAGCAGTCACACATTAGAGGGGCAGAACTTAAGGACCTAAGAATAGAGTGAGAGTTCTTGATATAGTTTTGAAAATGTTTTAGTAAGAAAAAAATGCTAAGAGACTTGCTTGAAACAGTTTTGTGAAATAAAAGAGGGAGTCATACAGTAAAACAACTTTTGAAAAGGGAGAGTTATTTAATTAAACATCAACAGATGAAACATAGAGCCAAAACAAAACAGAACCAAAACAGGAAGAACAAATCTACACACAAGGGTGATGGGGATTGGGGACACCTAGAAGCGTGTAGTGCACATAGTTACAGGAGCATGAAAATTCTTAGAGGGGTTTAGGTAATCAACATATCATAAATATCAAGACCAACACAGGATTAGACAACTTAGGATAGCTAACTGCTTTGCACAAAAGGGTTCATGAAGGAAATCAGGGAAAACATAAGTAAAGCAAAGTCACACTGGGGTATACTACAAAGGGGGTTGGACATATTCAGAAGCATGCTGATAAAGCAGTAAAGTAGACATATTAGTTACAGGTTGGACAACAAAACCACAAATAGAAACATATTAGAAGCATGATAAACCGAAGTAGTAAAAGAAACATATTGGTTTGGGACTTGAATTGAAATCAAAATATACCAGTAAAGAAGATAGTAAATATAAAAGCGAAGGGACATGAGAGCACAATATTTAGCCTTGGCTTGCAGCCGACTAACTCAGAATAACAGTAAGTAACACAGAAAGAGAGCAGAAAGCTTTGAGTGTGAGAGATAGAGTTTGAACTAGTTGTTCGTGTGTAGTAGAATATTGTGTGTGTCTGAAAGGTAAAAAATAAGAGTGTATATATAGTAGTTTAAGAGTAGAACAAAATAAGTTAAAGGGATCAGAAATCAATCAATTAGGGAAATTAAGGGAAATTAGCCAAACGGTAATAATAGGGGTTTATTAAGGCAAGAAGTTCAAACCAAATAAGGGAGTTCAGAATAGACTCCTTGACCAAACGGTAATACAAGGGCCTAATTAAGGAAAGAACCCCAATCGTGCCATGTAAAGAATCAGCAAAGGACCAAATTAAGGTAATAAACAAGAAAACAATCAAGAATTATGCACATAAATCTCTAACAGAGTGAATCAATCAGCCAAAACTGTTAAAATAACACTAATTTCCGAAAAGAACTACTCAAATTCTATAAACAGAAATTGAACTAAGTAAACCTCATAAAAATACAGATTCGAACCCTAATAAAGATTAATTAGGGAAAAACCACAGAGTAATGGATTTGACAAAGAAAATATGTTTAGGTAAAAAAATAGAGCAAAGTAATATGAATGTTAACACAGAAAGCACCCAGAATCTAAGCGAGTTTAGAAAAAATAGAGTATCACACAAAATCAACCAGGTTTAAGTATTTTTTTGCACAAATTAGTCTCAAAGATGAAAGAAAATCGATTAAACACTTAGAAGTCAGAAAGATCTTTGCAAAACAATTTTGGGATGAACCCTAGTTTAGGGAAAATCGGAACAATCATTTAAAACCAGAAGTTTTCAAAGAAAACATTTAATAGTGCTTGATTCCCTTCAGATCTATACAGATCTGGAAAGGATCGAAGATAATAGACTAGAGTTTCTTTAGAAAACATAGCAGAGATGAGAACATAGGTTTAGAAACCATAGATTCGTAACAAAACAAGGCGAGATCATTACTTACAAACGAAAAGTGGCCTGAGACAGGCTGATAAACACATATTCAAACCAGACTCGGTCGGAATCCTTTGAAACCCTTTTAAGGATTCATAAAATGGAAGAGACACGGAGCGTAGAAGGCTAGAACTGGCCGGAGAATGCATAAAAACATCACAGGGTGGAGTTTATGCCGGTGACGGCGCTTGAGAGCTAGGGTTTGGTTGAGAGGATTTGGGAGAGAAGGGGAAGGGGTGACGGTGGGTGAGTGTGAGGGAAATGAGGGGTTTGGGGGGGGGGGTAGTCTCTTAGGTTAACTAAGGTAAGAATTAACCTGGACCGTTGATAAAAAATGATCAACAACCAGGATTTGGGCGGAATTGGGTTGGGTATACTTAGGAATTGGGGTTGGGTCTGTTGGGTTAGCATATTAGGTGTTTTGGGCTGATTTCAATAGGTTAGAATCAAATATGGAATAGGCTATTTGACAAATACCCGATCTAAATTAATTAAAATAATTTATAAAATAACTAATAATCATAAAAATGAATTTCATGCATAGAAAATGATTTTAAAAAGATTATTTAGTATTAAAATAAAAAATGATTAAACTTTGGTAAAAAATGGTACATAATTATATGATTGGGCTATAATTGCAAAGTTACTGCAATTATAGCCAAAAGGTGCCAATTTGGCTAATTATGAAATAATTTAGTCTTAATAGGATCATAAAGGATAAATAAAATCAAGAAATACTTTTGAAATCATTTGCGATGCAATTTGTAATTATTTATTAGAAATAAAATGTTGGGTAAATTTTAATAAAAATATAGGAAAATTATGAAAAAATACCAATTGATATTAATGCATGATTTTGAAATTATATATACAATTTAAAAATATTTTTGGGAAAAATTGGGTATCAACAACTGCCCCTCTTTACCCGGAAAGGATGAAAGAGTTGTCGGGTAAAGATATGATGGCCAATTTGACCGAGCGAAACGGTTTGAGAGATTTATGGTCGCGCCCTAGTTTCTGAACTGCCTACATATCCCTGGTTTTACAGTAATCAGGCCGTATGTAGTTCCGGATTCATCGACGAAGTATACTGATGAAGTTATCACAAGAATTGACGCAACATCAAGGGATAGGCGACTGGACGCTTTACGGAATATCGGGTTCGAGACGGTTGGGAGAACTGGAGCAGGATTGCTCCTGCTGGGATAGCCGTTGCTCGACGGGTTACCTGAAAATTAAAGCAATACAAGAGTATACTATGCATAATTTTAAACATGATGCAGGTTCCCGTTGGACTATGAAAGTTGTCTTTGGACGGTTAGGGATGACGTCCTTAGACCATGATGTCCCGGGCCATGAATTGTTTGATGAGAGATTCGCAGGCCATGAAATGATGTTCTCGGGCTATGAATATGGTGCCTCCGAACTATGATGACTTTGAATAATGATATGAAAATTGAGAGAGATCCTCAGGCCATGACATGGTGTCTTCCGGCTATGAGGAAGTCATTATACTATGACGTCAAGTGAATATATAACCTACAGAAAAGTGAGCTAATCCAACCAATCTTGCTTGTACAATGGAAAGGACCACTGGTTTATCTCTCCAGCGAATCAGGTTGGCGGTATTTCAGCCCATGATATGCAATAATATAATGCTGACAAGACATAGCTTAGTCTTGCGAATTGAAGGGCGGAGCTTAGCCCGAAAGAGAAGTGAAGTAGATAATGCTTGAGAGACAGCACCTAGTCTCGGTGAAAAAGTAAATTGGAGGAGGAGCTTAGCCCCATGCAGATAGGAAGACAGAGATAGCCTTATGCAAGGGAAGGCAAGGGATTATCCTTATGCAGATAGGAAGGCAGAAGATTAGCCTTATGCAAGGGAAAACAGAAGATTAGCCTTATGCAGATAGGAAGGAAGAGATAGCCTTATGCAAGGGAAGGCAGGGGATTAGCCTTATGCAGATAGGAAGGAAGAGATAACCTTATGCAAGGGAAGGTAGGGGATTAGCCTTATACAGATATGAAGGCAGAGATTAGCCTTATGCAAATGGAGGTAGAGCTTAACCTTATGTAAATGTGGGACAGAGCTTGGTCCCATGCAAGATGAAGGGAGGGCTTGGCCCTATGCAAAGGAACAAATAGCGAATGCTAATAGGATTTCTTAGCTGGTAATAGGTTGTGGTATTGCGATTGTTATGAGAACTGTGACTCTGAAGCATGTTCGTTCTTTTGTGCTGATAGTAAACCTTGCATTTGCGACTGTGTTGAAGTTCATGACTTCAAAACTTGTTTGTTCTTTATTCCTGCATCCAAAGAATAATAGTGAGTTCCGTAGATGGGGAAGGTTGGTTCATATCCCCGCTGGCTTTGCTTGCTTCGTTATGCTTGGTCTGATGATCCTGCTTATGTCATCGGGGTAGCGTTTGCTAAACAGAGCTATATTTTGAAAACGTGCACGATTTATAAAGACAGAGTAAAATATATTTTGAGAAATTTAGATGAACCGACGACCGTGACATGGTTCAAGACATTGCAACCACTCATGCTACAGAATTTTGAGGGTCCTCCTCAAAATTCTGCCCCAGTTAGATGGTTGATGATTTTGACCGTTGTATATTCTGCGATCGGCTGAACTTGCTTCGGGATTTTGAGGGTCCTTCTCAAAATTCTGCCCCAGTTTTCAATTGCGGGGGGAAATGAGATTTTTATTGAATTGTGACCGAACCCATAGGGCTGCCTACGTATCCCCTCATAAACGGGAATCAGGTTAGGCGTAGTTCAGTTTACATCATAAAGAATTACACATAGTAGCGTTTGACTGCATCTGAATTGATTGGTTTTGGCCAGACTTCTCAGTCCATTTCTGCAAGTATAAGAGCTCCTCCCGTTAGTACTTGATGAACTATATACGGACTTTGTCAGTTGGGAGAGAATTTCCCTTTGGCCTCATCTTGATGTGGAAAGATCTTCTTTAACACCAGCTGCCCTAGTGTGAACTGCTTTGGTTTGACCCTTTTGTTGAAAGCTCTGGTCATTCTGCTATGATAAAGTTGTCCGTGACATATTGCATTCATCCTTTTCCCATCTATGAGGGCCAACTGCTCGTACCAGCCTTTTATCCATTCTGCGTCGCTGAGCTCAGCTTCTTGTATGATTCTTAAGGAAGGGATCTCCACTTTGGCAGGAATAACAACTTCCGTACCATAAACCAGTAAATAAGGAGTTGCCCCAGTTGATGTCCGGATTGTGGTGCGGTATCCCAGTAAGGCAAATAGTAGCTTTTCGTGCCACTGTCTATGTTTTTCTATCATCTTTCTCAATATCTTTTTGATGTTCTTGTTGGCAGCTTCTACAACTCCATTCATCTGAGGTCGATAGGCTGTGGAATTCTTGTGTTTGATTTTGAAAGTCTCGCACATGGCTTTCATCAGATCATTGTTGAGATTGGAGCCGTTGTCGGTGATGATTGACTCTAGAACCCCGAGCTGACAAATAATACGGTCGCGGACAAAGTCTGCCACGACTTTCATAGTCACTGCTTTGTAGGACGCCGCTTCAACCCATTTGGTGAAATAATCAATAGCTACTAAGATGAATCTGTGTCCATTTGAGGCAGTAGGCTCCGTCCATTCCCCATGCAGCGAATCGCCAAGGCGAGCTTGTTGCGTTGAGCTCGTTTGGGGGTACCTTTATCATATTTGCATGTGCCTGACATCGGTAGCATTTCCGAGCATACTGGATGCAATCCGTTTCCATGGTCATCCAGAAGTAACCGGCTTTGAGTATTTTCTTTGCCAAGACAAAACCATTCATATGTGGGCCGCAGGTCCCAACATGTATCTCGTCAAGTAGTCTGGAAGCTTCCTTTGCATCGACACATCTCAATAATCCCAAGTCGGGAGTTCTCCTGTATAGGTTTCCTCCGCTGAGAAAGAAATTGTTGGACAATCTCCGGAGCATGCGTTTCTGAGTGTGATTTGCAAGCTCTGGGTACTCTCCCTTTGACAAGTATTCCCTGATGTCGTGGAACTATGGTCTTCCGTCTGCTTCTTCTTCAACATGGGCACAATATGCCGGCTGGTTATGGATCTTCACTGGAATAGGATCAATGAAGTTCTTATCTGGGTGTTGTATCATGGATGATAGAGTGGCCAATGCATCGGCAAACTCGTTCTGAACTCTGGGGACGTGCCGAAATTCTGTCTTCGTAAACCTCTTTCTCAATTCCTGCACATAGTACAGATACAACAGTATCTTGGAATTCTTGGTAGCCCACTCTCCTTGTACTTGGTGTATTAGCAGGTCTAAGTCACCAATTACTAACAACTCCTGGATATTCATGTCAATGTCAATATTTAGCCTTAAGATGCAGGCTTCATATTCTGCCATATTGTTGGTGCAGGGAAATCTGAGAATGGAAGATACTGGGTAATGTTGACCCGTTTCCGATATCAGGACAACTCTAATGCCGAATCCTTTTAAATTGACTGCTCTGTCGAAGAACATTCTCCAACCGTCCTAGGATTCTGCAATGTCTTCTCCTATGAATGACACTTCTTCATCGGGAAAATACGTTTTCAGGGGTTCGTATTTTCCTCCCACGGGATTCTCGGCAAGATGGTCTGTCAATGCTTGCCCCTTGACCGCTTTCTGAGTCACATAGACAATGTCGAACTCATTCAGCAGGATTTTCCATTTGGCCAGCTTGCCAGTGGGCATGGGCTTCTGAAAGATATACTTCAATGGATCCATCCTTGAAATGAGATATGTTGTGTAGGCACAGAAGTAATGCCTCAGCTTCTAGGCTACCCAGGTCAAAGCACAGCAGATACGTTCCAGTAGGGAATACCGTGCCTCATATGGAGTGAACTTCTTACTAAGGTAATAAATAGGTTGTTCCTTTCTTCCTGTCTCGTCATGTTGCCCCAGAACGCAGCCGAAAGCTTTATCTAATACAGCAAGGTAGAGTAGCAAGGGTCTACCTGGCTCTGGCGGGACCAAAACTGGTGGCGTTGACAAGTATTCCTTGATTTTGTCGAAAGCTTTCTGACAATCCTCGATCCATTTGGTCGCATCATCTTTATTTAGCATCTTGAATATTAGTTCACATACATGAATCGACTGATGTATTTAAGGCGTCCCAGGAAACTCATCATATCTTTCTTGTACTTTGGCGGTGGTAACTCTTGGATAGCTTTGACCTTTGATGGATCCAATTCTATCCCTCGGCGGCTGACGATGAACCCAAGCAATTTACCAGCAGGAACCCCGAACGCACACTTCGCGGGGTTTAATTTCAAGTTGTACTTTCGCAGCCTGTTGAAGAACTTTCTCAAATCTGCTGTATGGTCGGTGGATCTTTTGGACTTGATGATGATGTCATCCACATACACCTCGATTTCTCTATGTATCGTGTCTTGGAAGATAGTGGTCATAGCTCTCATATAGGTGGCCCCAGTATTCTTTAAGCCGAATTGCATCATTTTATAATAGTAGACTCCCCACAGTGTAATGAAAGCCGTTTTCTCAGCGTCTTCCTCATCCATCCAAATTTGATGGTAACCAGCAAAGCAATCAACGAACGACTGAAGCTCATTCTTGGCGCAATTGTCAATCAAGATGTGTATGTTTGGAAGGGGAAAATCATCTTTTGGACTGGCCCGGTTGAGATCCCAGTAGTCGACACAACCCTGACCTTTTCATATTTCTTGGGCACTGGCACGATGTTGGATAACCATGTCGGATATTTAACTACCCTGAGAACCTTGGCGTTGATTTTCTTGGTAACTTCCTCTTTGATTTTCAGACTCATATCAGGCATTAACTTTCTGAGCTTTTGCTTTACCGGCGGGCACATTGGATTGGTCGGAAACTTGTGACCCACAATGGACGTACTTCGACCAGTCATTTCATCGTACAACCATGCAAATATGTATTCATATTCTTTCAAGAATTGTGTATATTCCACTTTCTGTGATGGAGACAAATGGATGTTGATGCTGGTTTCTTTGACAGTCTTTGAATCTCCGAAGTTGATTACCCCGGTCTCATCCAGATTGGACTTAGGCTTGTTTTCAAAATCCTCAACTTCTCTGATAATTTCATCGGGTATGGCATCCTCTTCTTCTGAATCACTGTCTTTTTGTTGCGTTGCGTTGCATTGCATGTCACAACCATTGGTTCATCAAGACAAGAAATAGTAATGCTGTGTAGATAAAACAATGAGAGAAATGACAATAGGTAAATACAGATTCATTGAAATGTAAAAATGATTTTGATAATTTGAACAAACAATTTTGGAACATAGGGATTTTATTGGAAAACAAAAAATGTGAAAAGGAAATCATTAGCAAAATGAAATAAATAACGCTGTTCAGCCTTGCTACCCCGGGACTCGTCGAGCCCTGGATGGTCTGACAGTCCAATTCTTGAGGAACGATCCCTTGCTGATAACTTGGCTGGTAGGGTCTTCCTCTTCCTCCTCCTCAACAATAACACATCAGTCCATGCCTTCGTCTTCCAGGAATAGATTTTCAAAGCTGCTAGAGTTTCTTCTTCTTTTGACCCCCATATGATATCAACTTGCTGGAAAGTCTGCTCCAAATGTGGTATAGGTTGTTCCAATGGATAGTAGGGACTTTGCCATGGTGACGACCAGTCTTCGTACTCCTGCCAAGTGTATTTGTATCACAGCCCAAAAGTGGTGTCATAGTGCTTCAGCTGTATTGGTTTGGAAATCCCCTAAAGATTCTTACCGAGTCCTCTGCCAGACTCGTATCCACTCCAGTTCAGTATGCTCTCGATCTTACTGTCCCACCATTTCTCTTTGTCTACTGCATTGATCCATTCAATGTGGAGGTAGGTTTCTCCACCCAGCCTTCTTCTACCTTCAATCACCGGGATGGTATGGCGGCTATAGATAGGATTGCTTTCGTCTCCATGGATGATCACCTCCTGGTAGTTCCATTCAAATTTTACTAACTGATGCAATGTTGATGCCACATCCCCAGCGGCATGTATCCACAGACGTCCCAACAACAGGTTGTAGGATGTCGATATTTCTATCACCTGCAATTCAATCTTGAACCATGTAGGTTCCATCTGCAGGAAAAGACTGATTTCACCAATGGTAGACCTCTGAGAACCGTCGAAAGCCTTTACATTCATAGATCATTCTTTGATCGCGTACAACCCCTTGCCCAATTTCTTGAGTTTTGTCAACGGACAGATGTTGAGGTTGGATCCCCCATCAATCAGAATCCTGGTGATGAAGTAGTCCTCACATTGCACAGTGATGTGCAGTCCTTTGTTATGACTTAACCCTTCAGGCGGCAGCTCGTCCTCGTGGAAAGTGATCTTGTGACTTTCCAGTACTTGACCTACCATATTGGCCATATCTCCACTAGTTATGTTATTTGGCACATATGCTTCGTTCATCACTTTCATCAATGCATTCCTGTGTGTCACTGAATTTTGTAGCAATGACAGAATGGATATCTGGGCCGGAGTTTGTTCAGCTGATCGATGACTGAGTATTCCCTGGCCTGCACCTTCCTCCAAAGATCATCTGGGCCTGTCTCTATAATGGGTGGCCTGTTGCAAGCATTCTTGCTAGACTCTACCAAGTGTTCAGGTGTATAGACCCTGCCGGTCTTTGTCATCCCCTGCGCAGCACCAGCTTCTCCTATCCTGACTTTATCTTTCCTTCTTGCTTCAGCCGTGTAATCCCAAGGTACAACCTTATCATTGAAAGGTGGCATGGTTGACACTGTCACTGTGATTGGGGCAACTACTTTCACTTCAAATGGGATGGGTGCCCTATCAGGTGGCATAACTTCAACCTCGAACGACAAATGTGTGTTCGCAGGTGGTGCCGTTTCAAACTTGAATGGGAGTAACACAGTTACCTCGATGTCTCTGGATGGCTGAATCTGGACTATGATGGGATTAAGAGTGACTGCTGGCTTCTTTGGGTCATCACCTTCTATAATTAACCCGATCGACCCCTCTGGGTCCCAATCTTCTTCTATCTCTACCATGTTGACACCCCTATGGTCTGGAAGCGGATTGTTGCGAACATTGGGAGCAGCTTCTTTTACATGGATGACCTTGTTATCAATCATAGACTGTATCTTATCTTTCATTGAGCGACATTCATCAATTGTATGCCCTTTCATGCCGGAATGGTATGCACAGGTCTTGTTTGGATAGACCCATTAGGATGGAGTTTCAAGGGTTATAACATGTATAAGAGTGACATAACCAGCAAATTTTAATCTTTCATACAGCTGGTAGATAGGTTCAGTAATGGCAGTGTATTGTTTAGGAGGTCTGCGATCAAAGTTGGGTCGAGGTCTCGGGACATTTTGGCAAGCAAGGGGTGATTGGAAGTGAGATGGCTGAGAGTTGTAGGTATGATAAACATGAGCTGGTTGGTTATATTTTGGGGAAGTAGGCTGATATATAGACGGTGGAGATGGCTAATATGTTGGTGGAGGTGCTGATTGATAGGTGGGCGAGAGTGCTTGATAGGTGAGTGGGGAAGTTCAGTATACCAACGGGGATTTGGGTCCCTGTGCAACCATTACCGTTCCTGCATATTTCTTCTTGGATATACCACCAGACTGCAAGGCTTTGTTAGTGGCCTGTAGTGCCTCAAAGTTAATAACCATTCCACTCTTGATACCTTCTTCAATTCTCTCACCCAACTTAATGATGTCAGAGAACTTGTGATTTTCAATCACCATTAGCCTCTCATAATACTGCGAGTCTTGTGCCCGGACGAAGAATTTGTTCATTTATTCTTCCTCTAGGGCAGGCCTGACCTTGGCTGCTTTATATATACAACGAGCGACATGCTCGCAAAAAGTTTCGGTGGGATTCTTTTTAAGGTTCTGGATGTAGAACACGTCTGGTGCATTCTCCGTATTGAACCTGAATCGGTTCATGAAGTCTGATTCCATACTTACCCAGTCGGACCACTTCTTAGGGTTTTGGCTGATGTACCAAGATAAAGCATCTCCTGTGAGGATCCTCATGAAAAATTTCATGTGAATATTCTCCTCTCTTCCTACTCCAACCAATTTATCATAATAGGTCCTCAGACGGACCCTGGGATCACCTGCACCATCGAACATTTTGAACTTAGGAGGTTTGTAATTCTCCGGTAGTTCAACATCAGGCTGTATACAGAGATCTTCGTAGTTCAACCCTTCGACTCCCTTGCTTCCTTCAACGCCCTGAACTCGACTAGTCAGCTTCTTGAGTTCCTCGGCCAAATTCTTAATGGGCATATCCTTCTCGCTTGATTCAGATGTGTAAGAAATGTGTTGGGTGGAGTGAGGTAGAGTCTTCATGTATATGGGGTTGTTCTGATGACCTAGTGTTTGAGCATAGATGTGATCACTTGTGGAGTCTTGTGGTTCAGGGATAATTAGGGGGGATTTCTTGGAGCGTGGAAAGTGTTGTGCTGGTGTTGTGGTGGGATAATTTATTTTTCCGGTGGATTTGTATGATGATGAGTTGTGGGAGGGTTCTGTTTGTTTGGGGTGTTCTGAGGAGGTATGGGATTTTGAATGACATCTGGGACACTGAGTGAGAAGAATAAATTTTCCAAGTTCCGGACATGCTCAAGCTCCCCTTGGAGTTTCAACAACCTTTGCTCGAGTTGTGACGCAGCATCATTCGGAACCTGAGTACCTTGATTGTCAAGAGCTTCTGTTCGTTCCACTGGCGTTGTGTTTTCTTGTCTGATGCTGCCAAATCTTCCATTTTGCCTTTGCCTTTGCCTTTAAGTGGACTAGGAGGAGGAGGAGGTGGAGGGCCCCTGGATCTTGTGTGATATGATGATGATGCCGGAATGCACGAACCAACCTTTGGGGAGGGGAATAATCAAAGAAAGAAAACAAAAGCAAATACAAAAGGTAGCCAAGTCAGTGAGGATCATGAGAAAATATTGCAGTATTTAAATACATAGTGCAGGAATAAAATCATGCCCTAACTTGGTAGCCTCGTTTTGCCCTAGGTAACCCTAGCGACAAGTTGATTTGGAGAACTTAGATTCCAAAATGCCTCATTTCATTAATGTAAAATAGACGAATCCAAAATGACACTAAAATAATAAGCAGGAAATAATGTCACTAATGGCACTTGGCCTTATTACATTTGAGAAAAAACAACGAAAAGAAAACCTAGACTACTTGGTCCCAAAAGGACCTTCCCCAGGCTCGATCTTCTTGGCTCTGTCAATCAGCTTCCCCAGGTCGTGCATGCCCAACAGCAGGTATACCCTCGCTAGATGCCCTCCTTAGTTTCCCTCAGCATTCTGATAGTCGGCGACCCTTTTCCTCGTCTTTGCCTTTATCTCCATGATGCGAGACTAAATTGCATAGTTTAACATGTGATATACCTTACATTTTATGCGCAT
>ML437277.1:0-31910 GCA_005239525.1 Nicotiana knightiana
AAGAGTGTGAATTGGGAAATGGTGGGAAATAAAATGGAGGGAAATGAAAATTTGAATCAAGTGTGGTTTTGTCATAAACTTTGTACCACATTGGTGAAAGACAACTACACTTGTGTGTATAAATATAGGATCACTTCTTAGAGCTCTTAAAAGGAGTTGAAGAGGATGTATCCTCGCGCCGTCGTCGTCGCTCGCTCGGCTCGGCTTCGGCTTTGGCTTTGGATTTGGATTTGGATTTTGATTTGGATTTTGATTTGGATTTTGTCAAATGATCGATCGATAAGATTATTTTTGGACAAAGTTTATTTAATTAATTATTTAATAATTAAATTAAATTTCAGTTAGTTCATTAACGGAATTAACTAAAATCCAAAAACGCTGCCTTTGCTTGTTTTCCTTCCTGAACAGACACTTTTGTTTCTGAACACACATCACACCTCTTCCAATAGTTGCCTATAAATTCTGAGGCATGGCTTAATTTTCCAGACACTGAAAATCACGAATTCCATTCTGAATACTGCATTCTACTTCGCAGTCTCTCTCTCTCTCAAATTCGTAAGTGTGATCTTGCTCCGTTCTTTGAGTTTGTTGGTATCCTGCAGTTGGTATTGCCAATGTTGCGGGAAGGTTATTCCGTTTCATCCTGGGAGGATTTAATCCATTACCTTGGCAACTTGTGAGGGGGTTAAAATTCCTTAAGGACACACAAGGAAATTGTGGACTCGGAATATTATTTATCGTTTATATATATTTTCTGTTTCTTCTAACAGTTCATCTGATTTTTTCTGAGTTTTAACACAGAAGCGATAACAATAATTTCGTCACTCAAGAAAATATTTTATCAAAAAAGAAATATTCAGTTGTACCAACCGAAATACACCATATGCAATATTAATCCGTCACAATAGAACGGGTTAGCCGTTTTCGTATTGATAAAAAATAACTAGTATTTGTAAAGTTATTGATAAATAATCACTAGATTATGGAACTCCAGCGTATAAACTTCAAGCATATTATGTTGGAACTTCAGCACATTACAATCCCGCATATTATGCTGGAATCTCATATGTGAAGATTTTGAACTCCAGCATATTAAGCTAGAAATTTTCGGATTTTAAGAATATTTTATACAAATTTTATCTTCACATGAAAAAATAGCTAAATTTTGATTATTTTTAAAATTGTGACTATTTTTCAGTTACCCGTCATAAATCTAGCTATTGATTCTTTTTTTTGGGGAAATTTCACATAAGAACAACTGGGCTCCCTACTTTATAATTTTATAGCTCATATTTCAATTTACAACCAA
This sequence comes from Nicotiana knightiana, assembly GCA_005239525.1. Lineage (NCBI taxonomy): Eukaryota > Viridiplantae > Streptophyta > Magnoliopsida > Solanales > Solanaceae > Nicotiana > Nicotiana knightiana. The sequence goes on from ML437277.1 coordinate 1,310, forward strand.
CTAGCCCAAAAATAATAGGCGAATACTCAACATTCAACTTCAATAGGTTCTCGAAAATTACTATATAATTTTTAAAAAGGATTGCTCAAGCTTTTAAGTTAATTTTTGAATCAGTAACGGTGACTCAAATATTAATTCAACAAACCAAATCTATTTGAGTGGTGAAAATTAAATTTTTAACAAGCATAATACGTGGATTTAAATTCCAAATTTGATTTTGTGAGAAATTTGGAGTGGGTGTTATTTAGACTTGTTAGAAATAGTATAAGAAGGTTGTATATAAAATTTGAAGTCAATTAGTGGAGATTTGGACTGGTTTTAAACAAGAATTGTAACTGAAAATCGTGAAAGAAGCTCGTCTACAGACGTTTGTATAAAGGTGTATAAAAGTGTATAAATAGTGTATAAGATGTGTTTATACACTCATATATACTATTATACAAGATTATACAAAAAACTGACTTCGTCTTCTTCCTTGCGTCTTTTCTGAAATTCAACTCAAATCTGGCTCAAATCTACTCTAAATCACTTCAAATTTTAATTTTGAACTCCTTTTGATATTTTCAATCAATTGGAACAACACTCAATCCAAATAACTAACCAAATAAGAAACTCCTATTTTCGAAAGCAAAGCTTTGAATGGCCTTTAATGGTGGACTTCTACTCTTCAATTTTATTATATTGCAACCAGGTGACATAAGAGGGAGAAACAATAATGACGGATGACCCCTTGAAGCATATGTATAAAATGTGAGAAGAAGAGAGAGTGAAAGCAATAATTGTAAGAACACATATTTTCAATCTGCAAGTGCTTTCAAAATATGTACAATATGGGCTAGGTGGGGTGAAATTTAAAAGCACGGGCTATTTTTGTTATGATGTGAAGTCATGTGTATTTTCTTGTAATTCTTTTTTTTTTCCTATTAATTAGTGCGCTTCGATCTGATTGGTTGATAATGCAAGAAAGTATGATGAGAAGGGCTGCAATTATGCTTATTTAAGTCTTTTTTGTTCTCTTCCATCATAGGGAACAACAAGAATAAATCTAGAATTATATGTTAAATTAATAACATAATAGGTTATGGGCGGTCTCTGAACAGTAGAATGAGGGAAAAGCCGAAATAGAAGGGCTTTTGTTGAGGACTGAAATAATGAAAGATAAAGTAACAAGCACATTAGGTTACAATTTCAACCTCGTTGAATTTTATTTTTTCTTTGGCAGCATTTGAATGTGGCTTATGGACTTACCCTCGACGAGAAACAGACAACTTAGGAAACTTGGAACAAAGAAGAAAAGTTCTACCTTTTTCAGTCCTTTTGGACAAATGCTCCATCCTAAATCAAGTGGACAACAATCAGCTAATAAAATATAATTAGTCTTATCATTGCCTAACATGATAATCAATTCCAAAAATTAGGCTATTGCACTTGGTGTTGCTACAATCAAGCCTAAATCATCCCAAAATCAGTGGTGAACTGCAATAATCGCGTCCAGATAACAGTCCAACAACTGAACAGTATATGCCAAAATAAACATGCTAGCTGGATTATCATTAATCAAGTAACTAAATCGATTAGTATCAATCAACCAACTATACCAATGCCATTCTTTTGACTATATAACTCCACCAAATTTAACCAAGGGGTGGTTATTGTTTGACCAAAAAGTAAGAGACTTTTTGTTAAACTAATTAAATAAGAAGATAGAGGATAAATTATATTTAAGGATAATTAATTCTAGATCTGAGATGGATAACATGAATAGAAAAATATAATTGAGTATAAATGTTGGCAGTAGTGATGGCCGGATTTAATAGTATGAAAAAGACCATGCATTAAATAACATTAAATGGCGATAAAACATAAACAAAGGAGAAGATTCACCCAATCTTGAGTGAGACGATCCCTTTTTCAATTGATAAAGATGAATGATAGACAAATACAAGAATCTTAGGACTCTTTTCAGATCTGATAGGGAGTGTGGGATAACAGATCCTCTAATCTCCTTAGAGAAATGTGCTTTTTTATTTAGATCTAGAGATAGAGAGTCTACCCCCCCCACCCCATCGCAGAGAAGTCCTCCCTCCCCTTTATAAGAGATATCCCCAGAAAAGTACAATTAGAGGGAATATTCAGTAGAATATTCCCTTTGAAGATTCCAAAGCAAAACTAGATGTCACATCTATATGTACTGTTCGACCTCGGCCTTGTTGATGATCACTGCTCGACCTCGGCCTTATTGCTCGACCTTGACCTTATTGATCACTGCTCGACCTCGGCCTTATTGATCACTGCTCGACCTCGGCCTTATCAATTACTGCTCGACCTCGGCCTTATCGATCACTGCTCGACCTCGGCCTTATCGATCACTGCTCGAACTGGCCTTATCGATCATTGCTCGACCTCGGCTAGACAGCTCAATTCGATTCGCAGGTTACTCATGACAGTTGTCTCCGCATGTCGAATTTCTCTGATTAGATTTTGATCCATACAGTTAATCCACTCGCTTATCGAGGTCGTCTTTTGGTCGAGCTCAGTGAGCGGACTTCATTAATCGTAGCTCGAGAAATTCGGACGGGGAGGTCGAATAGTGAGGATTGCGGCTGAGGGTGCCGATCTTCGGGTCCAAGTGGTATCCCTGCGGGCTAAATTTGAACAGAGTTCGACCAGGACCAATGACTCGAGTGATGAGTTGGTCGAGAAGGCGGTAGAGTTGGAGAAGGCAAACGAGGCCAAGATGGCATCTTTGGCAAGGAGGGCGACATCGGAGGAGGTCATCCGCGTCCTCAGATATGGACGGACGATTCGGCCCTTGTAAGATGCCTTATCAGGTACCCCCTTTGATTTGGAATGCTACCTTTGCTTCTTATTTCTGATTCTATTTTCGAGCGAGGTCGAGTGTAAATTCGGGTGAGGAGGCCGAATGTTGATTCAGTCCAGGAGGTCGAATGTTGATTTAGGCGAGGTGGTCGAATGTCGATTCGGGCGAGAAGGCCGAATGTTGATTCGAGCGAGGTCGAATATAACTTGTGTAATTGATGCAGCGTCGGCGAGAAGGCCGAATGTAGATTCGGGTGAGGAGGCCGAATGTAGATTCAGGCGAGGAGGCCGAATGCAGATTCGGGCGAGGACGAATGTTAATTCGGGCGTGGAGGCTGATGCGTGGCTAGAATCCGTAGTTTTAAGCATTATGTACCTTACATTTTGTGTGCTTTTGTGATAAAAATACACGTTCTATGGGCATAATGGAGTCTATTTCATGTGTAGATGAATTGGAGATGGAAGCTGAGCTAAATGGGTGCATAAACGTCAAAAATACGCTCAAGAGTCAAAAAGGAGTGACCCGGGCCATAGCCGGGCGTTTTGGCCCAAAAGCCTAGCTTGACCAGGCGTTAGTGGGGCGGTAGGCACCAAACGCCAGCCATGCCCAGGTGTTAATGGGGCGTTAGATCCCAAACGCCTGGCCTACCCAGGCTATAGCTGGGCGTTTGGGGCTTAACGCTTGGGGTCCCTGGTCCGGTAAATTCTGAGTTTTGAAGGTTTTAAGTGTTTCCCGGTTTGAATATAAGTCTCCTACACGTTTCGGGTTTGTCCCAAACATATAAATAGACCCACAAACACAACTCCAAGGGGAGAACACCATTTTTGGAGAGAAGATACACACAAGATCATTGAGGAAGTAAAGGATTATCAGTTTTCTTCATCTTATTCTAGTATTTTTCATTTATGCAACACTTATGCAATTGTTTAATTCTAGCATGGGTGGCTAAACACCCATTGTTCTGGGGTTGTTATTTAGCCATGAATATTGTTATTCAACATTAACTTAACCTTGATTATAGTTCACTCAATATATAGTTGTTTCTTTAATTCTGCGTTTAATTGCTTAATTGTTTGGCCAGCAGTTAAGTTCTATATACTATCTATGTTATGCTTGGGAAAGCTGTATATAGACTAGAGAAGAATTGAAGAGAGCGCGATCTTAACCCTTCAGGGGAGCGGATTTGTGGTTAGGATAGGAATATACCTAGTCACCGTGCTTAATTAAACATCGTAATCTTAGTGCGTTCTAATAGATTAATTTCATAGGAATATAGGCGTTAATCTATTGAGAATAGGCGAGTAGTACTTCGGGAGAAGGCTACGAGAGCAATTATCGATTAATTAGCAACCATGAGTGAATTATATGAAAGTGAGAGTTAATTAGAATGCAATACGAGTGATGAATTGATCACAACCTTGGAATATTTGTCTCTACTGAGTATACACAACAATATTCTTGTCACTTGATAATTAGTTATTTCATAGAATCGTAGTATAAATTAGTTACATTCCTGGATTTTGGTTTGGCTTGATTAAATAACAATTAGAGTGATTCAACAAGTAGTTTATGCAAGTCCCTGTGGGTTCGACATTCGATTTAACATTATATTACTTGCTACGACCACGTATACTTGCGTGTGCGTTTTGGATCAACAAGTTTTTGGCGTTGTTGCCGGGGACTTGAATATAGACTAATTTTTAGTTACTTGATTTAATTGTTTATTTCATTGAGTCTAACGTCACGTGATTTATGCTCTAATCTCAGGAACTTCGAGTGAATGCATAGGGTCAGAAGCCAGGATAGACTTGACGGCTTTGACCCCGAACCTGAGAGATCATTTCACAGGAGATTGCGAGAAGCAAGAGATACAGACAATATTCAGTTCCTGCTAAAAGAAAATGTAGCGGTTGATCCCAACTTTGACCATACCATTGATCAACTCGCACGAGAGACTGATATCACTGGCTTAATACTGAAGGAAGAGTCTTCACTGACCATTGCAGAGCCCAATGTGCGGGATGATAGATTCATGGCCCATCTTTATGGGATGATGGATTTACAGTTACGAATAGGAGGTCGGCCAGCGTCAGTTGATGAGAGAGATGAGTTGGATCAGAGATACCCGCTCAATGCTCACGCTCAGCAAATGATTGGAGCGGGTGAGAGATACAGGCTCCCAAATGATGAGGATATCAACACACCTGACGATTCTGATGCAGAGTCGATGCACTCAGATGAGGAAGATGATGAAGAAGATGTGCATGAGGAGGAATGGAGAGCGTCAGATGATGAGGACGCTGAATGATCAGGGAGTTCTTGTACCTTGCTTCTATTACTTGTTTTGTCTATATATGATGCACTGAGGACAGTGCATGAATTAAGTGTGGGGTGTTATACATACGTATTGTGGAATTGTTGTACCATATGTGATGTCGTGTTGTAGTCTTGTATTCATGATAGTAAATGATTTTTCTTTTAAGTCTTGTAGTTGTTTTTTTATTTTATTTTATTTTTATATAAATATGTGGACTTTTCCCGACGATGGATCTCCTAGACAGTTCTCTTGAGGGAAGTAAATCTAAAGAAAATACCAAAAAGATTTTTGTTTTAGGTAGTGTAGTAATTCCCCCTTGGTTTTCCTTTGGACCACGGTTCTTTTCCAAGGGTGTAACTTGAACCTGGTGTTTATTTTTATTTTTTAGAGTAGTTAGGAAGAAACTGGGTAATTGAGAAATACCCTATGACATGTTTGATGCCGGCATATCAGGTTATGACATACATTCTGCTTTCCCTTATATTTTGTTTGACATGTGATGCTTGAGAAAATATAAATAGCCTATTTTGTGACGCCTTAGCTCAGTTGTTTGACTTATATGCTACATAGTGTAATATTGCTTAATTCTCTCAATTTTGTGTGCTTGCTTGACTTGAGAGTTGAATAAAACCGTTGTGATTGAGTCATGTGCAATGTGTGAGTGAGATTTAGTGATTTTCTATGCTATCCTGTGTAGTCTAAAGCTTGCCCCGTGTGTTAATCGAAGCGAAATTGTAGGTTATGCTAGTCTAGGGGATGACATAGGCNTAAAAGAAGTAAGGTGGGATATGGGGGATTAACTTTTGAGTGGATCCATGGAAAGGCCTGCTATTGCACTAAAAATTGTATTCAAAAAATCACTAGCCATTGAATCTTCATGTATGGAGGGTGTGTAGAAAAGAAAAATAAAAATGATAGTAAAAGTATGTACAAAAAGATACACATCTCCAATTTTTATTAATTTGTGCTAGTGAAAATATAGAAGACCTTAGTTGAAAAAGGGCTATGTTGAAGAGGAATTGTGGCAAGAGAATTGGTTGAGAAGAATATGTGTTGATTTGTGAAGGTAGTGTATTAAAGTGCTTAGGAGGGTTAGTCACTATTCCTAAATATATCCTACCCGTCCTTTAGCCTACATTACAACCTTAAAAGTCCTAATTGATCCTAGATTTGGCTAACTTGAATTAGTGGAGATCTACACTACGGGCAAGCTTATGGTATGACCACGGGATGTATATGAATTCTTTGTGAGAGTGAGTGAAATTGTTCAAGTGTGTGATGTCCTTAAATAATGTTCAAAAGCATATTTGAATGTGTGGACTAGTTATATTCACTCTTTTGTTGTTGGTGAGGGCACATGATCTCATGAACGATTGGTAATATTGTAATTTTCTTGTTGGGTAGGTGCGTGAATTGAGAGGGCTTAGTAGTTGCAAGTCGACTCTTGAGGTTGGGTGGTTGCAATTAGGTTGATTCGTGTGATTGAGTAAATTGTTATACTTGGGAATGTTCAAGGAAGGGAAAGAATGTAAAATTTTGTATGTTCATACATGATTGCCGGTATCGATCATAGTTAAGTGATAATGTGTGTGATTGAAAAGTAAAATACTCCTTGTTAAATGAAATGTGTACGTGTTGAAGGATATTGCTCGAGGACGAGCAAGAGTCTAAGTGTGGGGTGTTGATGCGTGGCTAGAATCCATAGTTTTAAGCATTATGTACCTAACATTTTGTGTGCTTTTGTGATAAAAATAGACGTTCTATAGGCATAATGGAGTCTATTTCATGTGTAGGTGAATTGGAGATGGAAGCTGAGCTAAATGGGTGCATAAACGTCAAAAATACGGTCAAGAGTCGAAAAGGAGTGACCCGGGCCATAGCCGGGCATTTGGCCCAAAATCCTAGCTTGACCAGGCTTTAGTGGGGCGGTAGACACCAAACGCCAGCCATGCCCAGGCGTTTATGGGGCGTTAGAGCCCAAACGCCTGGCCTACCCAGGCTATAGCTGGGCGTTTGGGTCTTAACGCCTGGGGTCCCTGGTCCGGTAAATTCCGAGTTTTGAAGGTTTTAAGTGTTTCCCAGTTTGAATAGAAGTCTCCTACATGTTTAGGGTTTGTCCCAAACATATAAATAGAACCAAAAACACAACTCCAAGGGGAGAACGCCATTTTTGGAGAGAAGATACACACAAGATCATTGAGGAAGCAAAGGATTATCANCCGTATATAGATTAGAGAAGAATTTAAGAGAGCGCGATCTTAACCCTTCAAGGGAGTGAATTTGTGGTTAGGATAGGAATATACCTAGTCACCGTGCTTAATTAAACATCGTAATCTTAGTGCGTTCTAATAGATTAACTTCATAGGAATATAGGCGTTAACCTATTGAGAATAGGCGAGTAGTACTTCGGGAGAAGGATACGAGAAAAATTATCGATTAATTAGCAATCATGAGTGAATTATATGAAAGGGAGAGTTAATTAGAATGCAATACGAGTGGTGAATTGATCACAACCTTGGAATATTTATCTCTACTTAGTACACACAACAATATTCTTGTCACTTGATAATTAGTTATTTCATAGAATCGTAGTATAAATTAGTTACATTCCTGGATTTTGTTTTGGCTCGATTAAATAACAATTAGAGTGATTCAACAAGTAGTTTACACAAGTCCCTGTGGGTTCGACATTCGATTTAACATTATATTACTTGTTACGACCACGTATACTTGCATGTGCATTTTGGATCAACAGAGGCCGAATGTCAATTCAGGAGAGGAGGCCAAATATTGGTTAAGGCGAGGCCGAATGTTAATTCGGGCGAGAAGGCCGAATGTTAATTCGGGCGAGAAGACTGAATGCAAATTCGGGCGAGGAGGTCGAATGCATATTCGGGCGAGGCTGAATGTAGATTCAGGCGAGGAGCCCGAATGTTGATTCGGGCGAGGAGGCCTAATGTTAATTCGGGCGTGGAGGATGAATGTCGATTCGGGCGAGGAGGCCGAATGTTAATTCAGGCGAGGCCGAATATTAATTTGGGCCAGGAGGCCGAATGTTGATTCGCGCGAGGAGACCGAATGTCGATTCGGGCGAGGAGCCCAAATGTTGATTCGGGCGAGGCCGAATGTTGATTCGGGAGAGGAGGCCGAATGTTGATTCGGGAGAGGAGGCCGAATGTTGATTCGGGCAAGGAGGCCGAATGTTGATTCGAGTGAGGCCGAATGTTAATTCAGGCGTGGAGGTCGAATGTCAATTCGGGCGAGGAGGCCGAATGTTGATTCGGGCGTGAAGGACGAATGTCAATTTGGGTGAGGAGGCCGAATGTTGATTCGAGCGAGGAGGCCGAATGTTGATTTAGGCGAGGCCGATTGTTGATTCGGGCAAGGCGACTGAATGTTGATTCGGGCGAGGAGGCCGAATGTTAATTCGAGCGAGGTCGAATATAACTTGTGTAATTGATGCAACGTCGCTTATCCTTAAGGATAAAATAAGATCTATAAGAATGTAAAATTATGTAGCAGTTCATTTAGCTTCCTAATTAAATATTTTGATGCCTGCACTTCTAGCATAGTAGGTGGTTCTTTATCCACAAGTGATTCATGTTGTCAAAACGTTGATTTATTATTATAAATAATAAGATCAAAAGTGATCATTCATTCCTTTTGTAGCAAAAGATCATTTCCATGATTGACGGAAAAAAGTTAAGAGGGGAACGAAAAAGGAAATATTGCAAGGGTTGATAAATAACGTGGAAGTAAATTTTACTCACTGTTGCAGTGTAGACTTATGACTTGCGGGTGAGCTTCATGCACTTATGCTTTTCTTACCCATATCGGAGGGATCCACATGTTTTTCGGGCTGGCAATCCAGTCCCAGTCTATGTGGTCTCTTGGCATCTTCGGATTTTCTTTGATGACGATCGTTCCATGTTCGCGTATTTGGGAGAATGCTCATGCTTCTATTCCACTTAGAAAAATAGTCAGTTAAAACCAAATGGAATTGTTTGTTACCTCGATTTGATCGGTTGACGAGTGGAGGAGAGTGACCATGTTCCCTTCTTCGGTTATGCTTTTAATGGCCGCTACCAATTTGGCAAGGCCGTCAGCTTTGATATTCTGTGCTCGAGGGATTTGGTCGAGCTGGCACTCGTCGAACTCGGGTAAGCTTACAGATCCCGACATGGTATTTTTGTTGTCTTTGTTCCTTGATTTGGAAAGTCCCTGTGACTTGATTGACAACAAGCTGAGTCGCACTGTAGGACGACTCATTCTGCTCTGTACTCGAGTGCTAGCTTTAGACCCAAGATTGGTGTCCCAATCTTGGGTGCACAACACCAATCTTAGGTTTAGGAACTTGATATAGTGTCGCATGACACAAACAGTATACCACAAACATCCTTATGAGAAGAGTAATCTCCACTCAAGAATGTAAAGGGAAGGGAACAAGAATAATTTATAAATAGATCTGCTCAAGATAGTAATTTCCACTTCATGACATATTAAAATTCCATTCATGATTGAAAACTCCTGGAATATATTGTAAGCGTAACTGTCATAATTGTCAGTTACTTTTAATAAAATTATTTTTAACCTTTGCTTCCTTAATGACACTTATTTAGGTAAAAAATGTGCCTATCAGAAAGGATGAAACACCAAAAGAATCAAAGGAGGGGGACAAAGTTAAGCCACAGATATTACAAAGGCATGCTTTAAAGCTTTTGCCTACAGTGTTTCAAGTTTGCATTTGTGGCGATAGGGTGACGCTACAATGAATAGAAAGTGGAACTAGAATTGAATTTTAGATCTAGAAGAAACTAAAATTTTAACTAGAAAATCCCCACAGATGGCGCCAAATTGTTTGACCAAAAAGTATGAGACCTTTTGTTAAATTAATTAAATAAGAAGATAGAGGGTAAATCCTAGTTAAGGATAAGTAATTCTAGATCTGAGATGGATAAAATGAATAGAAAAATATAGTTGAATATAAATGTTGGCGGTTTTCACGACCCAAATTTTCCTCCGTTGGGTATCGTGATGACACCTAGTCTTAAGGACTAGGTAAGCCTAATATTCATGGAATAACAACAACAATAATAAAATCTAATATTTTTCTAAAATAAATAATTCTTTATACATTGCATATTCCCAAAACCCGGTAGTCCAAGTCATAAGCTTTATAGAGTTTACTACAACTTCTAATTACAACTGTTTGGAACTAAGCAAAAAAAACAGTGTAAATGCAAAATAGGAAGTTGACTCCGAAGCCTGCGAGTGCAACGACAGGTTTACCTTGAGTCTCCTCGGCAAGAGTCCGCACAGCTACTAACGATCAATACCTGGATCTGCACAAAAATGTGCAGAAGAGTAGCATGAGCCCACCACAGCGGTGCCCAGTAAGTATCAAGACTAACCTCGATGAAGTAGTGACGAGGACTAGTCAAGACACTCACTGGTCTAATAAACTGAACAAGTATCAATATAGGAATAAAGGGGAAACGATATACACATAAAGGCTATGCAATATAGCTAACAATACAATAAATTCGATAAAGAAAGAAAAACAATAAGTATCAGCGGAAATCATGAAATGACACAAAGGATTGAATAGAACACAAACAAATCTAGAAAGTAAATATCCACACGGACAGGTAATGACTCGACAACTTCAACCACTTCTACATCAAATTCGTAGTCATTTCCACGAGGTTCTGAACCTCGGACAAACCACCATTTACGGGTCCCAATATTCGAACCCTAACACTTGGCATCTGGCGCCCTCACTCGAGTATTGACTGCACGGACGACTCACGTGCCCATTGCGTCGCTTCCACCCATACGATATATACAACAAGAGTATCTGTACTTGACAACAACAAAGAGCCCTAAATCCATTAATAGTACTTAACTACGTGTATGCTTGTGCAGGTGTCCTAACATGATGCAACAACCAATAAGCATAAGGAAAGAAAAGGGCAACACGTACATTGTCATCTCACAAATTTCCACACGAATAAACTCACACAGTAAGTGTCCCAGTACACAATATCAACAACAAGGAAATTCCCCCAGTCCAACACAAGTATCACAAACAATCCCTGACATAGCCCACCTTGTCTCGCCACGTGTGCAATAGTAAAGTATATGCCCGCCTTGTTTCGCCACACGTGCATAAGCATGTTCCCACCTTGTCTCGCTACATGCGCAACCCACATATACATATCCCGCCTTGTCATGCCACATGTGAAATATCAATAGAAAACACGGCACGGCAGAAACCTCATGCAAACCCCCATATCAACAACCGCACGACAGAAACTCGTGCATCATAATAACCACAACAGCACGGCAGAAACCTCGTGCATCACCACAAAAAGTACAACCACAACAATTGACAATAATACAAGATACGGTAGATACATCAATTCAAGAAATTTTGATCACAAGAAAAGCAAGGCTAGTTCACAAGGAATAAACACAACAAAGAATACTAGGCATAATAAGGACAACTCAACAAGGAAGAAAAATAGCGTATAGGAGTCGCACCCAAATGCACGATTCAACAACAAGAAAACTCACACGAATCTGCTAACTCCATATAAGGTCAAGTCAACTAAGGTATAGAATATCTAAAATTCTTTTAAGGTTGAGCAGTTACGAAGATATTCAACAATTTCACTTAAGGACAAGCAGCAGAAAAATAATCATAACTTCAGTTAAGACCAAAAACAATTATAGGGTGAGATGAAGATAATTACAATTTGAGATAAGCAGTTAAGAGGACCTAACATGACAATAAAAGGGGTAAATTCTTCAGATAAGTCAATTAGGAGTCAAATAGGCAAGAGGAGTAAATCCAAAAGTAAGAAATTCTACATTTAAGCAAATAAAGATGAAACTAGAAATTAGGAAATTCAATCATGCCAAGGACAATTCATACTCCGCGAATATAAGGACCTAAGATTCCTAAAGGGTCAACTTTCCACAAATAAGATCGAGCACGCACTCGTCACCTCGCATACATGGACTATAATCATCATAGAAAACTCAAATCTTAAGGGGTAATTCCCCCACACAAGGTTAGGCAAGATAATTACCTCAAAGTCGACAACCTGGTACTCTAAAATGAAATTCTCGGGCGAAAAGACCTCCGGACGGCCCAAAATCAACTAAAACAACTTCAAAATACACATAAAACTTGTAAGGAACTATTACGGATAATAAAGTTTCAATCTTTACAAAAATATAAAAATCGACCCAAAAGTCGACCCTCGGGCCCGCACCTCAGAACCCGACAAATTTTACAAAATCCGATTACCCATTCCAATACGAGTTGAAGAACACTTACCCAATCGAATTGTGTGAAAAACCTCCAAGGAATCGCTCAAAACCGAGCTCTACAAGTCAAACTGTGATAAAAATGGTGAACCCTCGATTTTTTTTGATATATTATGTCTGCCCAGGAAATTGTGCATCGCAATCGCGGAAAAAGCAATGCGATCGTGAAGAAGGAATTGGCTACTGCCTAGAAATGTACTACGCGATCGCGAACTGTGGCATGCGATCGAAGAAGAGGAAGGGAAAGGCCTACGTGATCGCGTGGGATAATATGTGAACAGGAAGAAGAAACTATGGCAGGTGAACTTTACTCTACGCGATCGCAACTGGGTCTACGCGATTGCGGAAGGGAAACATCAAGCACCAGAACAGCAGTGCAAAAATAGAGAAAAATGACCCGAAGCCCATTCGAAACACACCAAAGGCCCCCGGAACCCCGTCTAAACAAACAAACATGTCATATAACCTAACACGGACTCGCTCGAGGTCTAAAATCATATCAAACAACGTCGAAACGGCGAATCACAAATGCGGACTTATGAACTTTCAAATCTTCAAACTTCTAAACTCGTGGCGAAACCTATCAATTCAACCCGGAATGACCCCAAATTTTGAAGACAAGTCTCAATTCACATAACGAAGTTTCTCCAACTGTCGGAATCGCATTCCGACCCCAATATCCAAAAAAGCCAACTGTGGTCAACTACTCCATTTTTCCAAACTTCAAATTTTCCAACTTTCGCCGAATTGCCTCAAATTACTCTACGGACCTCCAAAACCAATTCCGGACGCGCGCCTAAGTCTAAAAATACCATACGGAGCTGTTGGCATTACTCAAAACTCATTCCGAGTCCGTTTACACAAAAGTCAAACCTCCGGTCAAACCTCACCGCTTAAACTTCCAAAACTGAAATTTTCCTTCCAATTCGACTCCGGATCATCCGGTAACTGAATTCGTCCATGCACACAAGTCGGTATACATAATGTGAAGCTGTTCAAGACCTTACGCCACCTAACAGAGCTTAAATTCTCAAAACAACCAGTCAGGTCGTTACATTCTCCCTCTCTTAAACAAACGTTAGTCCTCAAACATGCAATGATTCGCCTCGAACTCATCCAATCACTGCATGCACACTTCCAAAATACACCCTCGGGTGATCCCACTTCACCCCAATCTACGTAATCTTGATGACACCTTATTGACTGCTAGTTAGCCTTTCTACTAACACCGATAAGCCTCAGACCTCAAATTCTCACCTTCTCTTCATTTCCACAAGATCCGATTCTAAATCCATATATGGTATCAGTCTCAACCAACTACATCAACTCATGCCTACCCCCCACAAGGTACGACCACACAACATAACACACCACAAATAGGTCTTTACTAACACTTCTGATCACAATAGCTGCCTGAAATCAACTCAGCATCGACAATTAGCCTCATATCCGATAGAACTCTATTTCAAACCTCCATCACACTAATAATAATGCAAGAAACATGAGGACCTCATACTTTGACACCCGAATCACCAAGTCACAACTAAAACCACTGGGCACACATCCCGCAAGCTAAAACTCAAGGAGTGCAGAACGAAAATGATTGAATACGAAAAGAGAACACATAAGGAAACTATCAAACAAGCCCGACAGGCACAATTCTCTATCAATGGTAACCTACCAAACAATATAACAAGGAAAGAATCAAAGAATCACAAGGACCCGTCCTGATATAACTTCTATCACGGTACACAACCCGGTTCAAACACTTCAAATCACACGAAATCACGAGGGTTTCGCCCTCAACTCTAAATCACAAATAGGATATATATATATCCCATCAACTGGAACTTTTTCACTAGATCACTTCCTTCAACAAAATTACAACACGTGTTGGCCCCCACACCGGTGGAGCATAAGAATCACAGCTCGTAACCACTATACTCAGGAATACATCAAGCCTACCGTACTGGACAACAGGAAATTACTACTAGTCTCATATCTCTCAATAATGAATAGAAACAAACAATAGACATGGGCTACCACTCACAGAATCTCCCAACATGAGCAAACACGAAAATAGAGTGCAAAGCATGTAACTCACTCATAAATGAAACAACAAATTAGGGAACTCGTCCCGACCAGCAGAGCTATAATGAATTACAAATGGTGCCCCTCTGTAAAAAATTAAAACATACATGTACTATAACATCTGGCACAACGTCCTCCAGCATACTATACGAAACACATCAACGGGCCGGGCCTCCCCCTCTTGGGCTCCCTCTGCTCACCTGAATGCCCTACCGTAACACATTTGCCCGGAGCCTGGGACAATCTCTTACCCTGCAGCTGATATCTCCACACTCAAAACAACCTCTCTGCTGACGTGGCTATGGAAACTGTGCGGTACGAGTATTCTGAGACCCATGAGTACCTGAAACTCTATGCGAAGCCGGCAATGCAAATTGAACTGGCTGCCCACAAAACCTCTACCGTGTCGTACCCTGCATCCATAATAAGGACCAGTAGATCTCTCCGTCCTATGAGGCCTCCTCACCTCTCTGCACTCTCTCTCATGACCTCATATGTCCTCCCTCTCACAGCCCCGCCTGACATCTCTCTCACAGTCCTTCCTGTTATCTCTCTCATGATCCAGCATGCCCTCAACTCTGCAAGCAATCCCTACCACTTGCTGAAATGAAACATCCGACTCTAACTCCTGAGCCATGCTGAACCGAATATCCCGCGTGAGGCCCTCAATGAATCTATGAACACGCTCTCTAACTGTAGCAACCAAAGCAGGTGTGTTCCTGACCAAATCACTGAATCTGACGGCATACTCTGATACTGACATAGTGCCCTGGCGCAGCCGCTCAAACTCCGCGTGCCAGGCATCTCGGAGGGACTGAGGTACAAACTCGCTCAAGAACATCTCTGAAAACTGCCCCCATGTAAGTGAAGTTGACTCGGTCGGGCTACCAAACTCATATGCCCGCCACCACTGATAAGCCGCTCCCCTGAGCTGAAATGTAACGAAAACAACCCCACTCGTCTCCACAATGCACATAGTACGAAAATGTGGTGACACTCCTCTAGGAAACCTTGGGCATCATCTGTCGCCAATCCACTGAAGGTAGGAGGGTGGAACTTCTTGTACCTCTCAAGTCTAAGCTGTTCTTCCTCATATGTTGCTGCCCTAACCACGGGCGGAACCAGGACCCTAGGCTGTGCTGCCATGACACCTGGAACCTGACCAACATGATCTCGCTGCTCTGGAGTGTGGGCGACGGGAGTCTGAGCTCCTCCCCCGCTCTGTGAAGTAACTGGTGCACCCAGAATCAACCCCGCCTGAGTCAAGGTACCAATCATATCCCACAACAGTGCCAAGATCTCCTAAAGTCCGGGTGTAACAACAGGCGCCTCCGGTGCCTGCCCCCTAACTGGAACTGCTGGCGGCTCCTCAAGGGCTGCTCTGGCAGGTGCTCTAGCTGCGGCACGTGCCCCTTGCCAGCCTCTGCCTCCACCTCTGTCCCTGGCGGAATCTACTCCGGGGGTAACATCCTCAGGATCTGCAGCTCGTGTCCTCACCATCTGTGAGAGAATGAAATGATAATTTCAAACTTCAAGATCAATGAACTCGCACGATAAGAATGAAGGAAGTGAAGTTATCCTAATAGTTCTGTAGCCTCTCGAAGGTAAGTACAGACGTCTCCGTACCGATCTGCAAGACTATACTAAACTCTCTTATGACTCGTAGCACCTATGAACCTAGAGCTCTGATACCAACTTTCACGACCCAAATTTCCCTCTGTTGGGTATCGTGATGGCACCTAGTCTTAAGGACTAGGTAAGCCTAATATTCATGGAATAACAACAATAATAATAAAATCTAATATTTTTCTAAAATAAATAGTTCTTTATACATTGCATATTCCCAAAAACCGGTAGTACAAGTCATAAGCTTTATAGAGTTTACTACAACTTCTAATTACAACTGTTTGGAAGTAAGCAAAAAAAAAACAGTGTAAATGTAAAATAGGAAGTGACTCTGAAGCCTGCGAGCGCAACGACAGGTTTACCTTGAGTCTCCTCGGCAAGAGTCCGCACAACTACTAACGATCAATACTTGGATCTGCACATTGCAGAAGAGTAGTATAAGCACACCACAGCGGTGCCCAGTAAGTATCAAGACTAACCTCGATGAAGTAGTGATGAGGACTAGTCAAGACACCCACTGGTCTAATAAACTGAACAAGTATCAATATAGGAATAAAGGGGAAAACAACATACACATAAAGGCTACGCAATATAGCTAACAATACAATAAATTCGATAAAGAAGGAAAAACAATAAGTATCGGCGGAAACCA
This sequence comes from Nicotiana knightiana, assembly GCA_005239525.1. Taxonomy (NCBI): domain Eukaryota; kingdom Viridiplantae; phylum Streptophyta; class Magnoliopsida; order Solanales; family Solanaceae; genus Nicotiana; species Nicotiana knightiana. The sequence goes on from ML437277.1 coordinate 18,152, forward strand.
TGAAATGACACAAAGGATTGAATAGAACACAAACAAATTTGGAAAGTAAATATACACATGGACAGGTAATGAATCGACAACTTCAACCGCTTCTACATCAAATCCGTAGTCATTTCCATGAGGTTCCGAACCTTGGACAAACAACCATTTACGGGTCCCAATATTCGAACCCTAACAGTGGGCATCTAGCGCCCTCATTAGAGTACTAACTGCACGGACAACTCACGTGCCCATTGGGTCACTTCCACCTATACGATAAATACAACAAGAGTATCTGTACTTGACGACAACAAAGAGCCCTAAATCCATTAATAGTACTTAACTATGTGTATGCTTGTGCAGGTGTCCTAACATGATTCAACAACCAATAAGCATAAGGAAAGAAAAGGACAACACGTACATTGTCATCTCACAAATTTCCACACGAATAAACTCACACAGTAAGTGTCTCAGTACACAATATCAACAACAAGGAAATGCCCCCAGGCCAACAAAAGTATCACAAACAATCCCTGATAAAGCCCACGTTGTCTCGCCACGTGTGCAATAGTAAAGTATATGCCCGCCTTGTTTCGCCACACGTGCATAAGCATGTTTCCACCTTGTCTCGCCACATGCGCAACCCACATATACATAGCCCGCCTTGTCACACTGCATGTGCAATATCAATAGCACAGCACGGCAGAAATCTCGTGCAAACCCCCATATCAACAATCGCACGGTAAAAACTTCGTGCATCACAATAACCAAAACAGCACGGCAGAAACCTCGTGCATCACCACAACAAATACAACCACAACAATTGACAATAATACAAGATACGCAATTCAAGAACCTTTGATCACAAGAAAAGCAAGGCTAGTTCACAAGGAATAAGCATAACAAAGAATACTAGGCATAATAAGGACAGCTCCACAAGGAAGAAAAATAGCGTATAGGAGTCGCACCCAAATGCATGGTTCAACAACAAGAAAGCTCACACGAATCTGCTAACTCCATATAAGGGCAAGTCAACTAAGGTATAGAATATTTAAACTTCTTTTAAGGTTGAGCAGTTACGAGGATATTCAACAATTTCACTTAAGGACAAGCAGCAGGAAAATAATCATAACTTCAGTTAAGACCAAAAATAATTATAGGGTGAGATGAAGATAATTAAAATTTGAGATACGTAGTTAAGAAGACCTAGCATAAAAGTAAAAAGGGTAAATTCTTCAGATAAGTCAATTAGGAGTCAAATAGGCAAGAGGAGTAAATCCAAAAGTAAAAAATTCTACATTTAAGCGAATAAAGATGAAACTAAAAATTAGGAAATTCAATCATGCCAAGGACAATTCATACTCGGCGAATATAAGGACCTAAGATTCCTAAAGGGTCAACTTTTCACAAATAAGTTCGAGCAAGCACTCGTGACCTTGCGTACACGGACTACAATCAACATAGAAAACTCAAATTCTAAGGGGGAATTCCCCCACACAAGGTTAGGCAAGATACTTACCTCAAAGACGACAATCTGGTACTCTAAAATGAACTTCTCGGGCAAAAAGACCTCCGAACGGCTCAAAATCAACTAAAACAACTTCAAAATACACATAAAACTTGTAAGGAACTATTCCGGATAATAAAGTTTCAATCTTTAAAAAAATATAAAATTGACCCAAAAGTCGACCCCCGACCCCGCACCTCGGAACCCGATAAATTTTACAAAATCATTACCCATTCCAATACGAGTTCAACCATACAATATTTATCAAATTCCGATACCATTTGGTCCCTCAATTCACGATTTTTCATTTTAGATATTTTTTTTCAAAACCAACATTTTCCCTGACTAAAAATATAATTTAAATGATAAGAACAAGGACTAATTCATGGAATATATATAATTCTAGTTGAAGAACACTTACCCGATCGAATTGTGTGAAAAACCCCCAAGGAATCGCTTAAAACCGAGCTCTACAAGTCAAAATGTGATAAAAATGGTGAACCCTCAATTTTTTTGGATATATTCTGTCTGCCCAGGCAATTGTGCATCGCGATCACGGAAAAAGCAATGCGATCGCGAAGAAGGAATTGGCTACTGCCCAGAAATGTGCTACGCGATCCTGAACTGTGGCATGCGATCGCAGAAGATGAAGGTAAAGGCCTACGCGATGACGTGGGATAATACGCGAAGAAGAAACTATGGCAGGTCAACTTTACTCTACGCGATCGCAACTAGGTCTACGCGATCGCGGAAGGGAAACATCAGGCACCAGAACAGCAGTACAAAAATAGAGAAAAATGACCCGAAGCCCATCCGAAACACACCTGAGGCCCCCGGAACCCCGTATAAACACACAAACAAGTCATATAACCTAACACGGACTCGCTCGAGGTCTCAAATCATATCAAACAACGTCGAAACGGCGAATCATACTATAATTCGAACTTATGAACTTTCAAATCTTCAAACTTATAAACTCGTGCCGAAACCTATCAATTCAAACCGGAATGACGCCAAATTTTGCAGACAAGTCCCAATTCACATAACGGAGCTGCTCCAACTCTCGGAATCGCATTCCGACCGCGATATCCCAAAAAGTCAACTGTGGTCAACTACTCAGTTTTTCCAAACGTCAAATTTTCCAACTTTTGCCGAATTGCCTCAAATTACTCTACGGACCTCCAAAACCAATTCTGGACGCGCTCCTAAGTCTAAAAATACCATACGGAGCTGTTGGCATTAATCAAAACTCATTTCGAGGCCGTTTGCACAAAAGTCAAACCTCCGGTCAAACCTCGCCGCTTAAACTTCCAAAACTGATTTTTTCCTTCCAATTCAATTCCGGATCATCCGGTAACTGAATTAGACCATGCACACAAGTCGGTATACACAATGTGAAGTTGTTCAAGACCTTACGCCATCGAACGGAGCTTAAATTCTCAAAACGACCAGTCGAGTCGTTATAGTAGTAGTTATGGCCGGATTTAGTAGTATGAAAAAGACCACGCATTAAATAACATTAAATTGCGATAAAACATAAATAAAGGGGAAGATCCACCCAATCTTGAGTAAGACGGATCCTCTTTCATTTGATAAAGATGAGTGATAAACAAATACAAGAATCTTAGAACCTTTTTCAGATCTGATAGGGAGTGTGGGATAACAAATCCTTAGAGAGATGTGTTTTTTTATTTAAATCCAGAGATAGAGAGTCTGTCTCCACTGTATAGAAGTCCTCCCTCCCCTTTATAAGAGATATCCCCAGAAAAGTACAATTAGAGGGAATATTCCCTTTGAAGATTCCAAAGCAAAACTAGTTGTCACATCTATCTGTATTGCTCGACCTCGGCCTTGTTGATGATCACTGCTCGACCTCAGCTTTATTGATCACTGCTCGACCTCGGCTTTATCGATCACTGCTCAACCTCGACCTTATCGATCACTGCTCGACCTCGGCCTTATCGATCACTGCTCGACCTCGGCCAGACAGCTCAATTCGATTCGCAGGTTACTCATGACAGTTTTCTCCGCATGCCGAATTTCTCTGATTAGATTTTGACCCATACAGTTTTCCCGTCTACTACCATTCTTTACCTCGTTCTTTTTTTTGATTGGGCATACATAGAGAGTATAAAATAGTCTCACAATTAGAACTTGCAATAAGTAAGTAAAATTTATTCCACGTTACCATTTTGCTATTTACTCATTTTTGTTCCATGTTTAGAAATCATCAAGGACTTGATACTTCTCTTATACTCCTTGTTTTGTACTTTATACTATTTTTCTTTATTCCTCCATCTAAGAAGAAAAAGGATACGGGGAATCAGAAATCTTTAAAAAGAGGAGGGGGCATATTTCCTATTAAAGCTGTTGACCACCTACCTTGTATTCCATATTCTCTATACATAATGAAAAGCATCACATGATTAACCACTTGCTTCTTTATTGATAAAAAGTTAAACCATAGCGTGACATGAAGAATTACAGTTACTTAGATGCTTGGACACCAATATACTTTACTTCTCCGTCATCTGCATATACGTCCAAATTAATTAACCACTTTTTCATTATTAAGTTATATACATTAATAAGTAGAAAATTTTATATTATTAGAGTGATCTATCCTATTTTTTCAAATATCATTTTTACCTTTTGATACCGAGAAATTCCCAAAAATTAGTGAGACATGACATTCGAAACTACAGAATAATGGACTCGCCTCTCCCCTTCTCCAGGCCTTTATATGTGATGATGTTCGAGCTCATGACCTTTATAATCTAACCTATTATAACTAAAAGATTTTTTTATTTTATATTATCAATTAATATAATTATTGAGTATATATTCTTTTTTATGTAAGTTGATTGTATAAATATGTTTTTAGTTAGAAAAAACACATAAAACTTAAACATCTAACTAGTACCGCCGTATTAAGAAAGGTTTAGTCTCGGCTCGTTGCCCCAACCAGGGACCACTTCAAACAGAAAGGGGTAAAATAAAAAAGGTTACCGCGGCAGTGAACAGATAGGATAAGGAGGTTGGTCGTTTACTGTTGGAATGAAGAGACTACAACCAAAAAAAAAAGGTGATTTTTATTGCACATTGGATGGACCATGTTAACAAATATCACTAGACCATTGAATATGGGCATATTCTTCCCCTTCGGTATTTTTCCAACTAAATTCTAGAACATTTCATCCATTTATCCATAACCGATATCGTAGAAGATAATAGGATTTTTTTTTTTTTTTTTTTTTTTTTTTTTTTTTTTTTTTTGTGAAATAGCTTTTTCATCATGTATTATTCAAATCAAATCGAGTACATGAGTAATGAGAGACGGAGGGGTAGTATCCCACTCCATCGAACCAGACATAGAAACAGATGCTCTAGCAAGACAGTGAACAACCTGATTCACTGATAAGGTAATGAATTTTTGGCTTTTGTTTTGACCGGTGATATCCATAGTCACGAAAAGAAGTCGACTCTAATATATGTACGGAATAATTTTACCCAGATGAAAAGAAATCAACTCTTAACACATATACAGAATAACTTTACCCATCAATACTTGGGAAAATCATCTCAACTTTTGGTTTTGAGTTTTTGGCTTTTCCACTCAAAAGTCAGAACCAAGTAAAGTGAGAGTAACACTACCACCACCAAAGGGGTAGGAAGGAATCAACCTTTTGTTTTTTGCCATCAGTAACACAACCCCACTGGAGCCATGTGGACAGTGGACCTTGTTACCATTACTGTGGAGAAAAGAAAGGAACATATCTGCCCCTCCACAGTAAGATTCAAAGTAGAAATATCACATTTTTGCTTGCAGACAAATCAAAGCAAACCCCACCTGCTTGCTGATACTTCCATTGAAGTTTAAGCTAATATCCCACCACGACAGGAGAGCCATGTGGAACAATTATTTCACAATCAGTCACAATCTTATTGGTAGCATATGAGGAGAAGAGCCCACAATTCTTCTGCTAGATATGCAAACAATCAACCAAACGCACCATGTATTGTGCATCTATTATCAATCAAACTAAAAGACCATGATTTTATTTATACAAAAAACTCCCTCATAGTAATTATTCACAATGACTATTACTAGTAAAAACTCAGATAGAATGTACAAAAATGGAAGGTTGCAAACGAACCACAACATGCCTCAATATATTGATGAAAAGAAAAAGGCTAATAAGGTATGAGCAGAATTTACAGATTTTGTGCTTCAACTGCTTCTCTTTATGCAGTATGGGTATAATTCACAGCCCTGTTCAGTCTGTCGAGAATACCATTGGCCTTTCTCTTGGCTCTTGCTGTACCATTTTCAGCAAGTTGAGAGATTGTCCCATAGGTTTTCTCCTCATCCCTTATTATCTTCCACTTGCTTCTGTCGGTATAACAGATTGTGTAAAGGATTGCAATACAATTCTCCTTGCTACGAGCACACGAGGTCTCCCTTATTATATTAAGCAAACATGGAACTGCCCCAAGGTCCCCCATCTCCTCAATTGCCTTTTGATTAGTTGATAGCATTGCTAGTATGGCTAGCAATTCGTCGACATGCACGTTATTCATTATCTTTTTCAGGATAACCCTCACGGCACCATCTCTAACTGCTCTTGTCTTATTATCATGGATAATGCACAGACTAAAAATAGCTGAAGCAACATCCTTCATCGCTACTGGGTTCCCTTCATCTAAGAGTTCAACCAGCGGTTTCAGAGCACCAGATTTTCCAATAAGCTCTTTATTAGAGTCGAGTGCAGACAGTGTGAAAAGGGCAGCTGCTGCATTGCTCCTTGTTTCAATCGTTCCTGATCTTAATGCATCCATAAGAAGTGGAACGACTGTTGGAGTCTCTGCGACGAGCTTTTTATTATTATCATGGATGGAAAGATTCAAAAGTGTCGTGATTATGTCTTCTTGGAGATTCGGATGAACACCACTATTGCTTCGAGAGAGGGGACGCAGAAGTTGCGGAATTGCATCTGCAGATTCTCCAAATAGTGCCCGAAAAGAAGGCATTTTCTTCGTTAACAAACGTAATTCCCTTGCAGCAACTTTTTGATCAGATAATATTGAAGACATCTTCTCAAGCAAAGAGAAGAATAAATCTCGATCAGCTTCAGTCAACCCTTCATCATTCAGATACTGAACAGGGTTTGGCATTTGAATCCCATTATTGTTACACCACTGTGAGATCATCTCTCGAATCAAGTGATTAGGTGTAAGAATTGTATGTGAAAGTACTTGTTGTGTTCGAGGGCACGTCCTATTCCCAGCCTTTAACCATTTTTGAATGAAGGGTCTATCATAAGTCTGCAAAATTCCAACAAAATATCAGCAATATACCTTATCACTAGCTCACAAGTGCAAATACAAGAATCTTGAAAATTACAGAAATGCTTAACAATCCCCTAATTTAGGAGAGTTCACAAAAAAGATTGACCAAATCATCAAAAGGATGATCAATGAGACAGCATAATTTGATTTACTTGTAATTACCTGAAAACGACTCTAATGACTTACTAAACATTATAACAAGAAAAATAGAAAGAAATGTATCAAGGGAGAGAGATTAATACAAACTGGTATACCGCAATATTGACATTCATAAGAACTAATTAATTAGAGATCATTATTAACTTCTCAACCTAATTAAAAAATAGCCCACATGAACAAACACACGCACTTCATAAAACAGATGGCAAAACTGAAAAAAGAACTTAAAAAAAAAAAAAATTAAAGACCTGCCACTTCCCCACAATTCCACAACCTCCAAAATCCATCAAACAGAGCCAACAACAACATAGCCAGTGTATTCCCATAAAAATAAATCATAATTGAAAAAGTCATCACAATTATGGCCATGAACAAATAAACACCACAAAAAATGATTATCTCCAAAAGTGAATTATGTCAGTGAATGTTAGTACTAACCCGACCAGTGGAAACGATAACAGGATCCCTCATGAGTTCTTTAGAAAGCGGGCAGCGAAATTCATCGGGCAAAACACGGGCAGAATCAGGACTAGTCCTGAACGAGGACTGTCGTTTAAGCTTAAGGTCTTTTAAGGCGAAAAGGGTTTGATGGGTTTTATCAATGGCGTCCACATTGATGTCATCTTCAGCCAAAATAGCCTTAACTAATCTCTGTAACTCCCTTTTCAACTCTGTTGCTGCCTTTGCAGTCGCCACTGTAATTGGATCGCCTTCAACTACACCTGTCTTCGCCATTGGAAATTTTGTCGACTTGCGATTATATGAGATCTCTTAGAAATGCAAAGAGCAAACTTTTTTCCTTCACAATAGGCTATTATTCTTTGTGGGTTTGTTTACAATGAGCGGCGAAACAGAGTGTGAGAGTGCAATTTCTCCCATCCATTTTCAATATTCCGCCTTGACCCGCCCTCATACCTTCTCTCTCTCTCTCTCTCTCTCTTACTTTCTCTCACTACATAGAGGCAGTCCACACACATACACAAAAGAAAGGAGTATAGAGTAAGGATGATGGGAGTAGGAAATATAGGGGATATATTTTGGGGGTGAGTTATGTCATTCTTAAGTGTGTGTGTGTGAGAGAGAGAGAGTGAGCGAGTGAGGTGGGGTCCAGGGAGGTGGTCCGGTGTGTACGCAATCAGGGGAATCCGTGGCAGGACAGCTGGACAGCTACGCGTATGAGTCTTAAGACTGACTTGTCATCATGCACTCTCTCTGTCTCTGGTTTCGGTGCGTGCACTGCTCTCTCTTTCCCCAGATCTATTTTGGCTAATCTTTTCTAAATTTAAACAATTTTTAACATATATATTCTTCGAATACGTATGGAACACTATATAATACTGATATTCATAGTAAGGTAATTTTGTTTAATAAAAAGATACATGTATTAATTAACTAATATGAGCAAAATTGATTCGGATGGTAAATTAAAAAAGGAAGACATAATCTTCTTAAAAGTTGATTACACATTAATTTTCGAGAGAATTTTGTGTCAAGACCTATACGTATGGACTTTGTAGTTACCTATATTTATAGGCTGTTTGATTATGTTTCTTTTTGGTCAAAAGTATCTTTTGTTGCCAAAAATATATTTTTTTTCAAAGTAACTTGCGCGCTTTGACTTTTAAAGATTTAACATCTGATTTTTGCAGCAAAAAATAAAGTAAATCTTATAAATAGAATTCTATTTAGATTAAATGTTTATCTTTTTGAGAGTTTTATTTTTTTTTTCTATAAATAAAGGGGTCTTACTCCATTGTAAATCATCTCAAAAATTTAATAAGAATTTTCTCTCTCTTTCTCTGCAATATTATTCTTCTTCTTTTATTGTTTCATAACACGTTATCAGCACGAGACTCTACCATCTCAAGAAGTTATTTGAGAAGATTAAGGTATAACTTCTCTCCTCTTTTTAATTATGACTGACATTATGAAAAGAAAGTTTGTTACCCTTGAAATTTCGGGCAAGAACTATATGATATGGTGTTGGATGCTGAAATCCATTTAAATGCAATGGGTCTTGGAGACGCCATCAAAGATAAAAATAAAGCATCTACCCAAGACTGTGTTGAGACTTTGATTTTCTTGCGCCATCACCTTGATGAAGAGTTGAAAATAGAATATCTCACAGTCAAAGATCCACTTGTTTTGTGGAATGGCTTAAAGGAAAGATATGGCAACTTAAAGTTGGTCACTCTTCCACAAGCACGATATGATTTGGCTCATATGAGGCTCCAAAACTTTAAGTCTGTTTCTGAATATAATTCTGCAATGTTCAGAGTTACTTATAAACTAAAACTCTATGGAGATACTATTACCGACTATGATATGCTTGAAAAAACATTCACAACGTTTCATGCCTCCAATATGGTCTTGCAACAACAATACCGAGAGAAAGGTTTCAAGAAGTACTCTGAATTGATTTCTCTTCTTCTTGTGGCTGAACGAAATAACGATTTGCTCATGAGAAATCATGAAAATAGACCTACTAGGTCTATACCATTGCCTGAAGTTGATGATGTGTATTCCCATTATGCTAAGCGTGGGAAAGGTCGTGGCCCTATTAATGGTCGTGATCGTAGTCGTGATCGTGGGCGTGGCCATGGACAAGAAAGAAATTTTCCTGGTGTCAATCACCCTCAAAAGAAAAATAACCACCAAAAGTGGAAAGGGAAAAATGAGAAGCCAAAGGCAAATGGTTCAGAAACTGAATGTTATCGTTGCAGTGGAAAAGGATATTAGGCAAATATTTTTCGTGTACCAAGACATTTGGTTGTGCTTTATCAAGCATCTCTAAAGAATAAAGGCCCTGAAGCCAATTTTATCTCTGACAATGATTTTGACATCACCCACTTGGATGTGACAGACTTTTTTGAGCACCCTAATGGAAAAATAGACCACTTGATCGGTGATGGATCTGTGGTTAAAGATGATTGAGTAGTTTGATTATTATAATTTTTTTGTTTTGTCTATTCGTAGTAGTTAGTGAATAAACATCATGTAATTATAGTTCTTTACATGAGTAGTAGTCATTAGTACCGATTAGTATTGTTTATTTTATGAAATAGTTCGTTTTGATTAAATAAATTATATTTATAACACAAATCGTGTAATTATTTTTTTCCTACTATTTTCATTTTTCACACGGCAAATTGAATTTTGGATGGTACCAGAAAGAAACAATTATTCCTGCCAACGTGTTAATTTTTTTTGTCTTTATGGATGTTAATTTTTGGCCTTTTCCTTTTATTTTTTTTTTAATCTCAATTTGTGACGTCGTAATCTGTAAAGAGCTTCGTTTTATTTATTGCAATTTCTAGATGAGTATGTCTATGATTTGTGTAAAAAACAAAATGCAAGCTTTTGCATTGTCTTTCTGTAAACATAAAAATGCAAGCTTTTGCTAGATGAGTATGTTTAATTTCAATTATTTATTATATTGATATTTTTATTTAAATAACAACACAACAATTTAGAGATGGAGAAATAAAGACTCATAAATTACATTATGTTTACTACGTAATTGTTTGTATCATAGTTAGAATTTACTCAAAATTGCAATTAAAGGTCATTATTGAATCATAGACTTAACTTGTTTCTTTTCTTTTTCTCTGAAAATACTAATATTTATTCATATATTTTTTTTGTATGTCAAACAATTGGAAGCAAATATGGATATCTCACAAAATAAACTTGGATCAAAGTTCAATTGTAAAAATCTTTGTTTAGTTGATTCATGTACGACACATACAATATTCAAAGAGAAGAAATATTTCTCTCATTTAAGTATGTGTAAGGCAGATGTTACTACAATTTCTGGTAGTAGTAATTTAATTGAAGGCTCTGGAAGAGCTACTATAACTCTGCCTAAGGGAACAATACTTAACATAGAGAATGCAATGTTCTCCTCCAAGTCCAAGAGGAACTTGTTGAGTTTTAAAGATATCTGCCGAAATGGATATCATATTGAGACAATAGATGATAATAATCTTGAATATCTCATCATTACCAAGAATGTCTCTGGCCAGAAAAAGGTTATTAAGAAGTACCTGTTTTTATCTTGTGGCCTTTATTCGACAAGAATTAGTGCAATTGAAGCACATTCTATTGTAAACCATAAGGTTACTGATTTCAATACTTTTGTACTTTGGCATGATCGGTTGGGACATCCTGGATCAATTACGATGAGACGAATTATAGAAAACTCAAATGGGCATCCATTAAAGAATTAAAGATTCTTTTAAATAATGAATTTTCTTGCACTTCTTGTTATCAAGGCAAGTTAATTATAAGACCATCACCAACAAAGGTTGGGATTGAGTCCCCTTCGTTTTTGGAACGTATACAAGGGGACATTTGTGGACCTATTTACCCACCTAGTGGGCCGTTTAGATATTTTATGGTCTTAATAGATGCATCTTCTAGATGGTTTCACGTGTGCCTATTGTCATCTCGCAACCTCGCGTTTGCAAAATTAATGGCACAAATAATCCAATTACGGGCACAATTTTTCGACAATCCAATTAAGTCTATTAGACTTGATAATCCTGCTGAGTTTTCATCCCAAGCATTTAATGATTATTTCTTATCAATTGGGATAAAAGTAAAACATCTTGTAGCTCATGTTTACACTCAAAATGGTCTTGCAGAGTTTTTAATTAAACGCCTGCAATTGATAGCAAGACCGTTACTCATGAAAATGAGGCTGCCCACTTCTATTTGGGGTCACGCCATTTTGCATGCAGCAATGCTAGTTCGTCTCAGACCGACAAATTATCTAAATATTTCCCGTTGCAATTAGTTTTGGGTCATGAACCTAAAATATCCCATTTAAGAATTTTTGGATGCGCGGTATATGTGCCAGTAGCACCGCCATATCACACCTAAATGGATCCCCAAAGAAGGTTAGGAATATATGTTGGGTTTGAATCGCCCTCCATTATTCGCTATCTTGAAACATTAACGGGGGATTTATTCACTGCTCGATATGTAGACTGTCGATTAGATGTGACACTTTTTCCATAATTAGGGGGAGAAATTGGTGAAACCAAACGGGAAATTTTGTGAAAAAAACTATCACTATCTCATCTTGATCCACGTACCTCTATTTGTGAAAAAGAGGTGCAAAAGATTATCCATTTGCAAAGAATAGAAAATCAAATGTCAGACGCATTTATGGATTTGAAAAGGATAACAAAATTACATATCTCTGCAGAGAATGTTATATTGATGTCCCTATTGGACAATCTTCTAGTGTCATAGCCAATGAGTCAAAAACACGCCTATAACATGGCAGATCATTGGCTTCTAAGGATCGAAATCCTAGAAAAAGGAAAACAAATGATCAAAATTACACTACGAAAGAGTCTCATGAAGAAATCCACGATTTAATAAATTCTGAGATTCATGAGGAACCACTGAGCCCGAGACTCGAGAAAATAAGGAACTACCAATAAATCCAATCGATATTGAGACAAATTTGAATCGAGTGGATATGTGGTGGATTATGTCTTTGCATATAATGTTGCATCTAGAATTATGCAAGATAGTGAGGATCTTGAACCTCAATCTGTTGGAGAATGTCGACAAAGACGTGATTGGCCAAAATGACAAGAAGTAATCCAATCAGCGTTGAATTCACTTGCGAAACATGAAGTTTTTGAGCCTGTAGTCCAAACACCTAATGGTGTTAAGCCTGTTGGCTATAAATGAGTCTTTGTACGCAAGAGGAATGAGAACAATGAGGTAAAAAGATATAGGGCACACCTTGTTGCACAAAGATTTTCACAAAGGCCTGGTATCGATTATGAAGAGACATATTCACCCGTTATAGATGCTATAACGTTCTGTTATCTCATTAATTTTGCTGTCCATGAAAATCTTGACATGAATTTAATGGATGTGGTTACCGCCTACCTTTATGGTTCACTTGATAATGAGATATACATAAAAATTCCCGAGGGATTTAAAATGCCTAACGCACATTATTCAAAATCCCTGGAAATATTTTCAATCAAATTGCAAAGATCTTTGTATGGTCTACAACAATCAGGACGTATGTGGTATAACAGTCTTAATGAGTATTTATTAAAGGAAGGTTATATAAATGATGCCATTTTTCCATGTGTTTTTATAAAGAAAACAACATAGGAATTTGTTGTACTTGCCGTATATGTTTATGACATAAACCTTATTGGAACTCCTGTAGAACTCCAAAAGGCAATTGATTATTTAAAGAAAGAATTCGAGATGAAAGATCTCAGAAAGACAAAATTATGTCTTGGTTTGCAAATTGAACATTTAGCAAACAGAATTTTTGTTCATCAATCTGCCTACATAGAAAAGGTACTGAAACGGTTTTACATGGATGAAGCACATCTATTAAGTACTCCGATGGTTGTTCGATCACTTGATGTGAATAAGGATCCAATCCGCCCTCAAGAAAAGAATGAAGAGCTACTTGGTCCTGAAATACCATATCTTAGTGCAATTGGTGCACTAATGTATATTGTTAATACAACAAGGCCTGACATAACTTTTTCAGTTAATGTCTTAGCAAGATATAGCTCTGCTTCTACAAGGAGACATTAGAATGGAATCAAACACATATTACGGTATCTAAAAGGAACTACCGATATAGGCTTATTTTAAGACAATAATTGTAGTCCCAATCTTATTGGTTATGCTGATGTTGAGTATTTATTTGACCCACACAAGGCTCGATCTCAAACAAGCTATGTGCTTACATGTAGGGGGGGGGGGGGCACT
>ML437280.1:662-25049 GCA_005239525.1 Nicotiana knightiana
ATCATATATTTGAACCTTGTCACCTCTCGTAAGCACTGAAAAAAGTGATGAAATATGGAAAAGTTAAAATGTGGGGTGGTAAGTTGGTTTTTGAGGGGAATGATTGAAATACGGAGAAAGGTGCACTGTTTAAAAAAAAAAAGAGTCACTTGAGAAAAAGAAGAAAAAAAATATATATATATATAGAAAATATATAGTTGTATTGTTGTGAAAGAAAAATATATGTGGTGACTCTTGATGTAATTGTGCTTAAAGAAGTATGGGGTATTAACATTGATGTGAAGGTGGAGTTGGTTTAATACAAGTGTGAGGTTGAAAAGCGAAAGTATGTGTATTAATGTGCTTAGGGAGATGTAGTCACTCTTATATCTAAATGTATCCTACTCGCCCCGCAGTCTACATTACAACCAAATAAAGTCCTACTTGATCCTAGACTGAATGAGCTCGATTAGTAGAGTAGTACACTACGGGCAAGCCTATGGTGCATCTTTTGTGGCATATGAATGTTATTTATGAGAGTGAGTGAATTCTTTCTATATGAAGTTCCTATTTTCTTAAATCTCATTGTGTGTGGAACTAACTCTTGAATTTGGTGAGGGCACATGATTCATGAAGGAAAGGCAATATTGTTGACCTCTATGTTAGAGTAGTGAGTGGATTGTGAATAAAGCATGGTATTTGTGAGTTGATTATTGAGGCGAGGATGTCACATTTTTGTGCTTGAACTGTTTTAAATATTCTTGGTATAACGTGTTAAGATGTTTGCTTAATAAGTTGTGTACATGAGTGTAGTGTGATTGCTCGAGGACGAGCAAATGTTTAAGTGTGGGGTATTGATGCGAGGCTAGAATTCATGGTTTAANTTAATATGTTATATGCCTTACATTTTATGTGCGTTAATGATAAAAACACACTTTTTATGTGCTTAATGGAGTTTATTTCATCTGTAGGTGAAGTGGAGATGGAAACGGAGCTAAAGGGATGCAAATACGTCGAAAATACGCTTAAGGGTCGAAGAGGAAACACTCGGGCGATAGCCGGGCGTTTTCCCCATAAAGCCAGGCAGCCCCTGGCGTTAGGGGGGCGTTTGGCCCCTAAAGCCAGGCAGCCCCTGGCGTTAGGGGGGCGTTTGGCCCCTAAAGCCAGGCAGCCCCTGGCGTTAGGGGGGCCTTAGAGCCCAAATGCCAGGCCCGTTCTGGCCTTAAGGGGGCGTTTGAGCCAAAACGCCTGGGGTCCTAGGTTCGGTCAATTTCGAGTTTTGACGAGTTTAAGTGTTTTCCGGTTGGAATAGAAGTCTCCTACACATTTAGGGTTTGTCCTAAACATATAAATAAACTCCTAAAACACAACTTGAGGGGTTTTTTTTGGAAGGGATTCGAAAGATTCGAAGAGAGGAAATCATCGAAGTGAAGAAAAACCTGTGAATTACTACTCAGCAAAGCAAAAACATTGATTTTTATCTCCTTAGTTCATTACTCTGTAATTCAATTATGCAAGTTATTTTAGATTTGATATTTATGAATATGAGTAGCTAACTTTCTTAATCTAGGGTTTTGGTGGAACCCGTTGGGGGACCAACTTATGGTGATATTAATATAGTTTGGTTGATTGTTCATCTCTATTTGTTCAANAAGGGACCATTAATTAGCTGTGCCTAATTGGTGTGTATCTACTTGAGAGAGAGTGCATATTAGGTAATTGTTTGAACAACACCACTCCCAGAGTATAGACGAAAGTCATAACCGAGGGTTTAGAGGTTGGATTAGAGATAACGATACTTCGGGTGCAATCTAAGTGAACTGTAATGCAATCTAGCTAGCGTAACTTGAGAGAGTGCGTCTAGTAAATTATCATAATTACTTGAGAGAGATTTATGGTAGATAGAGCGTTCATGATTGATAGAGATAACTAATTAAACTATAAGAAATATTCGAGAAAGAATTCACCAACGGGGATACCATAACCTTAGACCTTTATTATCATTGTTTACATTATATTGTCAGTTAATTGTTAGTTTATCATTATTGTCATTAGAAATAGTAAACATCACCACTTGATATTCAAAAGTCTTAAGAGAATTGATTCAGTTAAAGTTTCGTATTTTGACGGCTTAATTGATACGTAAATTCCCTGTGGGATCGACTCTGGGCGTAATACCTCGCGTTATATTTGCAACGCCCGCTTAATCTTTTATAAGACATAGTTGAGCGTGATCAGATACACTGAAGGAACTGCACATGGTATAAATATGCCATGGTTGATCTGTGGTGATTTTAACGCAATATTATACCCACATGACAATATTATATCTGTCCAATAAGTTAAGGACACTTGGTCCTGAACTTAGAGTTGGAAGTCCAAAAGTTAAGGACACTTGGTCCTTAATTTAAGCGAAGTTTGAGCGAAGTTCTCTGCAATCCAAGTGGGTATCAGCGAATTATAGCAGAAGGGTATTTTCGTCCGGACGAGTAAAATTTTATTAAAACAGTGACTAAAGGCTAAAAATATTTTAAACAATAGCTTAAAACTAAATACATATCTTATTACTAGCTAACTGTGCACGTCCCCGTTATTTGCTATGTATGGTACACATCCTCTACTCGTGTATACTAACTTGAGCGTCAAAACTGCTAATTAAATGTCATTGTGCAAATTAGCTAACAGATAGCATCACAATTAGTTTTTCTTATTGAAAGAAACTTGGTATGAGAGATACGAAATTAAATTTGAGATGAATTTAACTCATGTTTAATTGAAAATTGAGATAAAATCGTGATATGACTAATTTCGAGATTAGTTATCGCAAAATTGTAGTGTCTTTTATACCTATGAGTGAGTGAGATAATTAACGTCGAAATAATTAGAAATGCCATAACTCGCTTCCAACCAAATGACCCCTTAATACTCAATTTTTGTATTACCTGATGGAAAACAATTCACAATTCTAACTTCTTGAAAGAGAGAGAAGCCAGAAAAACTCTACAAATAGAGCTCAAGGAGCAGGATAGCTTCATTTCATTTACATAAAAATAAAAATAAAAAAGCCTATTCTATATGATTATGGGCACAACTAATTTCTACACTAAATTGTATACAAAAAAAAAAAAAAAACTGCGCATTTGCTTAAAGTGAGAAGAAGAGCAATAATTAGGAAATTAAACTTTTGGAAAATGAATTCTCAAATACTTTTCTGTTACAATTTCTACGTGACAGCGTGAGGCTGGAGTCAAACCTTTGAGTGCCTCCTTAAACCCTACTCCGTTTTCACCCTTCAGCAGCACATCAAAGCTCATCGCCGACCCTGCTAAACCCCAGAATAAATGTCTTCTTCCGTCGCCTTGCGCCACGCGCGCCACCTCTCAACCGCCGCTGCTTTGTCAGCTTCCAGCGCCACCATCTCTATCTCCAAAGCAAAATCAAAGCTTAAAGCCGAGCACGACCCAGACAAAGCCCTAGAGATTTACTCCTCTGTTTCCGACAGTTACATTTCCCCTTTGTCCTCCCGCTATGCTCAGGAATACACAGTCAAGCGCCTCGCTAAATCCCATCGTTTTTCCGACATTGAAAGTTTCCTCGACTCTCACAAGAATAGCTCACAAATTACTCAAGAGCCTTTTCTTTCATCCATAATTCGTTCATATGGAGTCGCCGGAATGTTTGATCACGCGCTTAATATTTATCATGAGATGGATGGTTTAGGAACCCCCAGATCAGCAATTTCTTTCAACGTGCTTTTATCAGCTTGCGTGCACTCGAAACAATATGATCGTGTCCCCCAGCTGTTTGATGAAATTCCTGTGAAGTATGGATTTTTACCTGATAAAGTCTCATATGGTATATTAATTAGGTCATATTGTGAAAATGGATCGCCAGAAATGGCAATGGAAAGGCTTAAGGAGATGGAAGAGAAAGACGTGGAGATTACTACTGTTACTTTCACTACTATACTGCACTCGTTTTATAAGAAGGGGAAGAGCGATGAGGCCAAAAGAGTTTGGAATGAGATGGTGATCAGAGGGCGTGGACCGGATGTTGGTGCATACAATGTAAAGATTATGAACATTCAGGGTGGTGATCCGGAGGGTGTGAAAGCGTTAATTGAGGAAATGAGTGATGCAGGGTTAAAACCCGACACCATTAGCTACAATTACTTGATGACTTGTTATTGTAAGAATGGCTTGATGGACGAGGCGCAGAAGGTTTATGAGGATTTGGAGTCAAAGGGGTGCAATCCAAATGCTGCAACATTTAGGACTTTGATCTTTTACTTGTGTAAGAAGGGACGGTTTGAGACAGGGTATAAAGTTTTCAAGGAGAGTGTGAGAATTCACAAGATTCCGGATTTCAGTACACTAAAGTATTTGGTGGAAGGGTTGGTGCAGAGATCAAAGTTGAAAGATGCAAAAGGGATGAGCAGGACAGTGAAGAAGAAGTTCCCTCCTAACTTGGTAAAAGCTTGGACCAAGCTAGAGGAGGAGCTTGGTCTGGCTAAACTAGAAGCCGGTGATAAGAAGGTCAATCATACTTGTTAGGCTCAGTAGTTAGATGGTGATGGATGATTTTGTTTGCTGGAAGTGTTTCATACATTTCCATAATTTATGAGGGCTTTTTGATCATTAAATTTCTCTTGTTTATCATAAAGATGTGAGCTCACACTTGATAATTGGGTTTTACTATTTTTTATGACCTTTATAAAGTTGATAAAGAGCTCTACATGAAGATTGTAAGCTTACTTTTGGAGAATCTGCAAATGGTGAATTCTATGAGTTGAATGTCCCGTTAATCCTTTGCTTTGTTCCTCTCAGTCTCTCAGATATCTTTCTCAGACGTTGTAATCATAACAGTTACTGGTGGTTAATATGAACGTTTTGATCTCTCTTCTGTAATGCCATTAAATGTGTTGCCTCAACTTTGACAAATAATGATGGTTTAGTGTTAGGTTCTTCCTCTACTAGTTAATTTTAAAATATTGAGTTGCTCTATTCAATTTAGCTTTGAAGATTAGCTAAATTGGTTCTTGAAAAGAAAAAATGACACTTCTATTGGGATGGAGGAAATAATATTTGATCTGGATATAATTGGATGTAATTATACAATTTTGAATTGTTTGATTGGCAAGTAATTAGAATGGAATTAGATATAACGAAATGTAATCCCTTTTCTCATTATTTGACAGAAAAAGATGCCCGATGGCGAATTCCTTTCATATAACTGACAAATTCAAAAGGGGAAAAGAACTAGCTGGTAAGTCGCGTATCTACGCTTTCAATGCTTATAAATTTTTATTTTGGTTGTCACTAATTAATCACGCCTTTGATGATTTACAGGCTTATGCCGATTATGGTCATAATAAGGTCAAATTTCTTTTCGTTTTGCGCATCAAAGGTCAGTTTTTATTTTAATCATGGTGCAGCAGTTGTTGTTTAGTACTTAATTTATTGAACAAAAAGTAGGGATTAACGGTGGGTCGCATGTGCCTTTACATTGATTTAATCATATTTCTTCTCTGCAATTTGCAATTGAAAAGTGCTTAATTGGCTCTTCCCTAATCCCTACACATGGAGTTTGCCTTTTTTTCTTTTTTCTCCTTCCTCTTTTAGTTGGCCTGACTGATATAATAACATTTTTAAACCAAAGGTTAAGGTTGTGCATTGCCCCATTCGGAAACCTCGTCGCTCTGCTGTCACTGTCAACTCCACTTGTTCGTTTCTATTGTCTATGCATAGTATTAATTAAATATTTAGTCATATTTTAGTGGGTTCATATGAGAATCATCAACAATTTACCACCAGATTGGAAAATGCTACCTTTTCAAATCATGCTATCTGGGGCCGTGATAGTCACTTTACAGTTAAAGCATCTAATCACGTACCTAATACACTACTGTGATCAATTGTATTTCCTATGTACGTGGAATGATACAGGATGGAGTAAATTTATGGAGGATATTTGAGATATCCATCTCTTTGTACTTAGTAACTTGAACTATAGCTGGGTTTTAAGTGATCTAAATTCTTCCGGAACGATAGCCGAATAACAGAGCTAAGTATTAGAATGTGTATTAAGTTTTCCAAGTTGTAAAAGGTGTAGAATATTTCACATGGTTGAGTGAATGAACTGCTGTCTCCTTATATGGTTTTGGGTAATCTTCACTTCATGAGTTAGCTTTTGCGGTAGAGTTAGGCGCAAACTTCATTTTCTTTATATGGTATCAGATCTAGACCCATTCCTATTCTTTGTTTACCCAATGCTTGGGATCTCATTGTTATGTTGTCCATGCTTCAAATGCCCTGTCTTGTGTGTAATTGAACATCTTCGTTAACTTATACTGTATTCTGTGATGCTTTCTATGATCATACTCTTTTATATGTAAAAATTGGATTTTTCATTACATACAAAAGCACCTCTTGATTATTGTACAAAGATGAGATTTTCTTAAAAATAAACGTCACAATAAAGTCGGCGCACATTATGGTCCTTTCTTTGTAGTAATATATTAGCAAGTACTTTCTGGTGTAGACCTGGATAGCTGAACTTCATATATAGTTTCCATCTCTACCCACTGTTCATCTGCATGCACAATGGGCTTTAACATGCAGAGAGGTGTTTAGCCCCTCATATCTTTTAATTTCAAGTAATGTTATATGGAAGGAGGAGGGATCAATAGCACGAATAATTGCTTAAGGTACAATAACTTCAATAAAAATGAAATCTAGACGTTCGGATATACATGTACGATACTATTGAAAATACAACTTCCAGGCTTATATTTCAACCTGTGGCGAACAGTTGAATTTATACTACTACTACTACTACTACTACTACTACTACTAATTACACATAAGAGTGCAAATCTTATGTACATATCAACATGTCTAGACATTTGGGCCAATATTTTTATTCTGAGAAGCATGACCAATACCCGGACTGTGTCCTGCTTTGAGATCGTTTATGCTTCCTTCAACAGTGTGCTTTGGTTGATAATTTGCTTTTGGTTCTGAAGAAGAATGTCCAATACCTGGACTATTTCCTGTTCCTGTTGGTGTGTAGTTGATTTTTCCCGTAACTGGTGAAGTATCACCAGTAAAACGTTGCCTCCCAAGAGTTTCTTTTTCCATTGTGTTATCAGCAGAGTGAAACTCGTGTTTCTTCGATGCTTTCAGTTGTCTTCCCTCAGTCATTAGAACTAGGTGGAAAGCAATTACTGCAAGAAGGAAACTAAATACACTGATATGTTTGATACATGCCATAACTAGAGAGGCAATTTCTGTAGAGGTACTTAAAGGTGGAATGGCTCTTTGAATGCTTAATTTTTTTGCTTGTGAAAGAAGCAAAGAGAACTAGACACCACAGGAGAGAAAAGTGATGGGGTTTCAAGTGTTCTATTGAGATGATATCTAGCTTGGTCTTTGGGTGAAGAATGTTTTCCGTTATTGTGGTACCTGTGTATATATAGGAACGAGAACTTTCCTGCGCATGTAAGGTCATCAATATTTTATTACTCCATACTTTTTCTGAAATTTAAAATTGTCCTCTTGTAGGAACAATTTGGATGGTTCATGGCCCTTCAATAAGTTTGGAATGCTTTTAACTTGTTTTGTAAATGGGTCGTCACTGATCTTTAGCACTGTATTTCGTTGTTACTTCTTTCCTAGTTCTTTTGTGGTCCATCAGTGCTTCTTTGATTTCTTTGTCCTCTTTACAACTTGAGTTGCTGCTATACATATATTTTTCAAAAATATGATTTAAGTTATATGATAGCAAGTTTTTTTTTCAACATAGTAAAATATAATTATACTATCAGGCGGTAGTAGATTTATTCTATTTTCAGGTTATTATAGTTGCTATGAAGAGTTATTTGTTGTAGGAAGAAGGATAAGGAGCTTAGTTTACTGGATCTAAATTAACCCAATATTCTTAACACGGGGCTTAAATATATGTGAAAAGTTATTAATAAAGTTTTAACAAATATTAAGTTGTGAACCTATAATTATATTTCAAAACTGCAGTAATTTCAATGGTAAGAACTTATAAAATGAATTCATTAAGTTTATATTCAGTATCCATCTCTGTTC
The DNA here is from genome assembly GCA_005239525.1 of Nicotiana knightiana. Lineage (NCBI taxonomy): Eukaryota > Viridiplantae > Streptophyta > Magnoliopsida > Solanales > Solanaceae > Nicotiana > Nicotiana knightiana. The sequence goes on from ML437280.1 coordinate 8,738, forward strand.
ATAACTCATAAGTCAACATTAAATTATGGTGTAAAAAATCTATATAATGTTAGTGCACCCGATTTACACTAGAAATATAATGCTTTGACCTGCTTGAGTCATGAGGTCGTTTGGCTGGCAAGTAGTTATTGCATTGTAAAGTGTTTAGACTTGTAGAGTAAGGCTGATAGTTGGATGTACAGTAGCCTCTCTTTTTATTCATGCAGCTTTATTGTTTTTAAATAGCAAAGATAGCTAAAGATCTTCAGATTTTAGGCTTATAATAACAAAATTATGTTCAGCCAGCTGTCCCACCACCGAAATTTTAACTTGAAAGATTGGATTCTTTAGTACTTCCCACTTGTCTGTGCTTAATTTTTTAATCTGGGTGGTTTATATGCAAGTTCTGATGCTTTTCAGTACACAAATTTAAGTGAAACCCATCTTATTCTAGTTCATTTTAATTTGTTTATGGTCCACTTATGCTTTTGAGAGAGTACTTCATGATTAGTTAGCTGTTGAAAGGTTAAGATTCCAAATCTATGATAACCATGATCATTCCTATTTCAGCTGTATCAAAAACCTGTGAAGGGCGGCTAAGGTCGTTTTCTTATAATCTGCTAAAAGTTGCTTTCCAGAAAATTAAAAAGCCTTTTCTGCTCCTTCTCTCTCTATGTTTTGAGCTCATTCTTATTTTAGTCCTTTTGTATAAAATTTGGCTGGAGAAGAGAACTTATGAAATGTAGAGTATTTCTTCTATTGCTTGCTGCATACTTATTTATGCTCAATCATAACTATATATGCATTTGAAAAAGATATTCTTCACATTGCTGTTAAATACAATTATATTTTCGTTTTGGATCTTGGGACTTCCCTTGTAATGTTCATTAATTGCTAGTTGCTTCTCATTTGTTGGCTACTCCTATTCATTTTTTCTTTGCATTAATATGAAATTGGAGCTCTATGTTTTCCTGGGATCATATAATATTCTGTTGAAAAGTAAAAGCACCAAGATGCGCCGCACGCACGGGTGCCTTGGAAATATGATTTCTGCTTAAAAGAGCACCAACCACTAAACAAAAAAGTTGATTGCTAATGGATGGCTTAAATAAGCTACGGATAGTTGACTGAAACTAAGTGATCATTAGTCTGGATTTTGATTTGTTGTGGTCCTTTTCATTTATATCTTCTACGCTTTGACTCTTCCTTTTTCTTGTCCATAGTAGTAATATATTCAACTGTCATGACCACTTATCTTTTTTAGGAATTTTCAAATTGATGTGACACCTCTGATACTTTTACTTACTAGTACTATAGTATTATAGTTTTATTTGTTTTAATAGAATTGTTTTAGCTTTCTGTTGTTGTCGCTGGTTAATTTGCTTTCCCTAATGAGGTTCAGTTATATCGTGGATTCATGTTCTTAACCTTCTAATGTAATACAACAGGTCACATTCTGTTCTTTTATGCTTCTTTCATTTGTCATATGGACTGGAGATTTGATGTAGAGTTTGGAGGAAATTAAGGGATAATAGATATGGCTGTGAATTGTGATTATGCTCTTCCATGATATCCTTAGCTCTATTTAGCTCATCTTAGTCCAATATTATATGAAATAAAATAAAAATAAAGTTATTACTCTTGCTTCTGCTAGATAATTCAATTTTGCAGCAAATTTGCCTGGTTCTTCCTTAACTCCAAGGACTGTCAGGGTTCCATGAATCATGATGGTTTTTGCATGCTCAATTTGATGCCAAGCTCCTCTTTTTCTTTACCCCATATTTCTCTTTTCACTAAGTACCACTTCTTTCTTTTTGTCTCTGATATTTTTTTTTGTTCTTTCTCGTTTTGGCTTATCATTCTCATACTCTTTTTCCCTTGTTTTTTTTAGGGGTGGTGTGAAGAACTTTTGTCTAGTGAATACCAAATTAATTTAGTAACTACAGAAGCCACCAACTTGTGAGGGCCCTAGCACTCTTCTTTGTCTCAAATAGGTTATTACTACTTGTTTCAAGCAAAGTCAAAATAAACCAAATGATACCTTAGAAGTGGGATATGCAATTCATTGACTGTCCATTTCCTCATTCTCTCTATAAACTGAAATTGGAAAAAGGAGATTCTTTATCTTAAGTTGGCTCCTCGAGTCCTGGAAGCCTCTCTTTAGTGCTGGCCCTCCAGTTTGCAGAAGACATAAATGATAGACTATATTACTACTAGAAAACAAAGAGCATTTTGTTGCTAGGCTGTGATTCATGAGTGCTTTTGGTAGCTCAAATGGTTATTATAGTATAAATCACGTAAAAAGGACGGTTTAAAGGATCTTTTGAACCAAAAAAAGGTTTATAGATTTTTTAATGTACTAGTTGCTTTTACCATTATAATTCATCTTTCCTCCTTTTGCCTATTCTCATCTTAGATGGTTAGTTACCCTTGTTGAATATTCAGAGATGCGTCAACTACCAAGGCACATGTTAGAATTTTGTAGAGTGTTCAGATTTTGACAACTACGCAGACATTTACCAAGAGATTCCTTTTTTATTTTTATTTTTTTATTTTTATAAAATCGTGGTGTCCGGGCCAGTTTGCGTGCACCTCGACTAATTCCACGCGATACCTGCCTCCTCCCACCTCCCACTAGCAACAGGTACCAGGTATCCACCAAGGCTTGGATAGATGAGAAGAAATCACTTAGTACTTTTTGCCTCCGCTAGGATTACCAAGAGATTCTTTTCCCACATCTTCGGGTAATTGCTTTAGTCTTCTAGCCTTGGAGACATGGTATTTGCACTGACAATGTAGAATGATAACATGTTGATCATGGTATTTACACTGACAAAGATCATCAATGAAACAAATTGAACGCGATGCGACCGCGGTTTAATTAAGGGATAAAATTACAGTTAGAAGAATGGAAAAAAAGAGGAACAGAAGGAAACTTTTGGAAGGGAATTCAGACTCCAATTTAGAAGTCAAGGAAGAAAAAGAATGACATGGAGGCAGTGTCATGAATCAGCGTAAGAGTGTAACTGGGAGGGTGCTGGCTAAAAAAAAAAAATCTCGACTATCAGCAGTTCATTATATACTGTTAATGTGCTAACATTATGCGAAGAAGTAGTAAGAGCCTGTTTGGACATGAGAAGTTTTTCAGTGTTTGCCCATAAAATTTGCAATTTTCTCTTGAAGATGAATTTTTGAATTTTTCGAAAATATGAAAAACTCCAAAAAGTTATTTTTCAAAATTAACACTAATATCATTCACAAAACTTCAAAAATTAATCCAAAATTAATTTCATGTCTAAACACAATTCTAATTATCAAATACCATTTTCACTTGAATTTTTTTTTCAATTTTTTTGGAATTTTACCATTCTTCATATCCAAACGCCCACTAAAAGATGTCTGCAATAACCTAAGCCTACAGTTGGTTCTTTTCCTAATTTCGCATTTTGTCATAGAATTAAGTTGAGGAGAGGAACTAATTTCTTACAATGAAATGAGATTTTATAGTCTAAAGACAATACGTTCGCATAATGTTAGTAATATTTTGGTAGACTTCTTCACCTCTGTATAAGCATTAGACGTTTTCGATCACCAATTAAAAATAGATCTATGCACTTCATGCAATTTCAGTGTTTTCTTTGCTCATAGTAGGTTACAGAATTTGTCACTGCAAAGGCATCATATTGTAACTAAGACCACTAACATGAATTTTTGAAGATTATGAACTAAGACCAATATTTTCATTTTGAATATTGTTAGTCTATAAGTTGATTTGGACCAACTTAATTAAGAAGAATGGTGGACAACTTAACTTAATGAGGTAAAAAAATTTCATTAGGAGTTGATATAATGTGATGTAACTAATCATACTTTCATGCAACCGTATTAAAATGCTGTTAATGTAAATAAAGTCTTAATTCCCAAAACAGAAAGCCTGTTTTTCCTTCAAGAACTTGGTCAATTTTAACGTCAAGTGACTGTTTATTAATGCAAGTTTGGAACTGTGATATGAGCACAGTTGAGAAAGTTAAATATGTGTTTGTGTACCTCATGCAGAAAATTAGAAACATAGTCCTCTGAACATTTTTCTGTTATGAGACTTAAATAGGTAATCTGCTGATATAATTCGAAAGCCAAGATTTAATATCATGATATATAATATGAATTACATTTATAAATAGACATGAAAACCTATGTCTAGCATAAGAATTGATGCATGCAGCTACAGCTCTTAGTTCCCTTTAACAGAATGACCAATACCAGGGCTATGACCAGGTCCCGAAGGAGTGAAGCCGTCGGCACGACCAGGGGGAGGAGGCTGAGACACTATCTGAACCGGACTTGGCGGTGTTGGTGCAAGTGTGGCTACATTGTCAATTAGTGCCTTGTCTGTTGCATAAACTTGCATGTTTCCATTGTACTGTTTCATCTTTTCAGTTTCTCTTTTGGTTAATGCTACTGCGTGAACATAGGGTCTAGAGGGATCATTTGCATTCTCCAACTTCAAGTATCTTCCCTCAATAGATCGAATAATGCGAGAGAATAAGATCACGGTGAGGAAAAGGTTAGCAATGATCAATTTGATTCGAGCCATGAAGAGAGTGATAATAGATCAGAATGCAATGGATGCTATTTGTATGCTTAAACTCATTCTCTGTAGCTATTTATAGATGGAAAGCCAGCAACATTGAGGGCTATTGGATCCTTACTAGTTGGAGATTCTCACATGCATTACACAAGAGGACAGAGATGTGTTAGAGTAACTTTTTTCATTTTGCTTGCAATATATTATATATGTATGGAATGTGTGGTAGAAGTCATAATGAAAGCAACCCCAGATCCAGTATTTGGACTTAATGGATTTACCCTTAGTTCCTACCACTGAATCCGTGACAGTTTTGAAATTATGAGTTCATAATTTAGTATATGTCGAAATAATTATCATATATATAAATTGTGTACATAAACACACACTTCGCATAAAATATGACGAGTTCAACTGAACCCATTAAATCTATATTGCTGCCTTTGAGGGTATCTCCAACCTTGCATCATTTTTTTACACTAAAATGGTGCAAATTAACTTCAACTCATTACACTATTTTTTACACTAAAAAAGAATATTCCTTTTATATTCTTATCTCTCCTCTATATTATATTATTTTCTTTATAAAACAAATCCTTTCTTTTTTCTTTTTTATATATGTATCCCATATAAATTCATATTTCTTTCTTATATAATCATTTATATACAATTATTTTATACCTTTAATTTTTAAATAATATAAATTATAAGCAAATATTATACATTATACATATTTATGTATAATTCAAATAAAAATGAAATCATTGATAAGATATAATTAAATAAGTATTATATTATGGTAAAATTTAGTATAATCTTTACATAAATATTCAACTTACAAGATTAGTATGTTGCTCCCATAAATGCCCTATTAATGCATTACGGATCTTTGTACTTAATTTTTTTGTGCCGAGCTAAAAATTATTCAAATCGGTAGTTTTCATCTACTACCATTTCTACTGTTGAAGTTGGAGCTTCCCAAGCATCTTAAATTGGTGCATTAAGATCACGTTCATAATCAATGAAAATTGTATTATTTAATTTACAATATATATAATATTTCAGATTTGCACTATTTATTTTTTTGATGGTTATATATTTTTATACAATTATAACTTATAATAAAATTAACTTACAATTTTATATAAAAATAAAATATAAAAAAATAATTTATAAAAATTATACACCAAAATTAATATATAAAATAAATATAAAAATATTACATAAAAACTATAAGTAATTACAAAATTTATAATATGTTAAATTAGAAGTGTTATATAATAATAAATAATACTAAAATAATGATGAATAGTAATGGTGTTGATGAATAGTGTTACGTCAAATTTTATGTAACACTATTTATACACCAAAATGGTGTAAGAATGGTGTTGGGTTGGAGCATTAAAACACTAAATCTTATACTAAAATGGTGTTTGGTGTTAAAATTACGTTGGGTTGGAGATGGTCTGAATGACTGTTTTTCTCTGTTTTTTAAGCCAATGAGCCAACCATGGAAGATTTTATATCCCTTCTTTGCTGCCTCTTTGCTAAGTAACTTTTATACAGAAGATTCAATTTCACAACATTTGGAGAAAGTTGAAAGCCTTCATGTTATATATTAAAGGACATACGTTAGTGGGCTAATTAGACTTCTGAGAGCCCACCCGTCACGGTATATCAAAATGTTGTCCTAATATAGTATAGATTATTATCGGAAAAATGATACTGTATAATTGTTGTAAAAATAATAGTCGAAAAATATATAAAATTTATATATTTTTTGTATATATATTTTCTATATCTTATATACAAATTTTATACACTCTTTTGACTACCAAATGTAAATAAATTTTAGCGCGGACTAAAAGTGATAATACCCATATATGCTCCACTGATTTCCCTCTTTTGTTAATACTTTATATTTTCAGTGAAGCATGCTCACTTTCCAACTGGAGAATCTGATAATATTCTCTCTACTTTGCGGCCTACCTACTGTATATTAAAATTTAGCTCTATTTGCTAGTTGCCATAATCGATTAAGGGGAAAGAGTTCATTTAAGCTTGAAGATTTTGGTGGTAGTAAATTGAGAAACTTACACAAATATCCCAAATAAGTTTTAACTTACTAATTTTTAGCCATTAATCATAGACTTATTAAAACTAGTCAAGTACACATAAAAATCGAAAAACCAAATAAATAAGGTTCTTTCTCTCAAGAATCACATGCAAAAATCACCTTCCATATTTTTAAGCGGATTAGCAACATTAGATGCAAGACGGAAAGGAAATTTCATGGATGAGTTAGCAAATAAGGTGATGAAATACAAAAAATAAAAATAAAAATACAATATTCCAAAAATCTAAGTAAAAAAAGAACTTTTTCAATGGGTATAGTTGAAATTCATTGAAAACATATAGATAAGTCAATATACAAAAATTGAGGAAGATTGGAAGTGATTTGGACTGGTTTTGTATCAAAATTCGTAATTAAATCGAGTTCAAAACATTCTTCTGCGACACATGTATCATGTATCTTACATACAAGTATACATGGATATACATGTGATACATAATTGATACAAATATGATACATATATAATACACAAATGATACACAGTGTGATGCACATATCATTTTTTTCATGTTCAGTTTTTTCCTTTGAATTTTCAATTCAAACTACTTCAAAACTTCATCAAATCAACCCAAACCTGAGATTTAAGCTCCTTAAGATGTACCCAATCTATTCTGATAATACCCACTCAAAAAAAAAGTAAAACTCTGATATTTTTTATCTATAGATAGCTAATTGATTAATATTAGTAATATTTGGCATCAGTCAAGATGAATATAGTTGCATACATTAGGGGATCAATTCCCCTTACTCCAACTAGAAATCTTTAGTAAAAATTACGCGGGGTACCCTATTTGGTCGCCCCCATTTAACCTATACCCGCTTTTTTAAAAACTTTTAACTTGTACCCACTTTTTAAATAACTCCAGCTCCTCTTTCCCTCGCTGAGCTTAAGTTCACCAGTTAAGCTGAAGTTTTCCAATTATAAAGACAAAACTTCAGCATACGGGGCTGAAGTTCCCCAATTACAAAGACAAAACTTCAGCTCTAGAGCTGAAGTTTCCCAGTTACGAACTTCAGCTCTTCCCAAGTTATAAAGACAACAACTTCAGCATATGGGGCTTAAGTTCCCCAGTTACAAAGACAAAACTTCAGCTCTAGAGAACTTCAGCTCTAAGGCTGAAATTGTCTTTGTAAACTGGGGAACTTCAGCCCCTTATGCTGAAGTTGTTGTCTTTATAACTTGGGAACTTCAGCCCCGTATGCTGAAGTTTCCCATTGCCAAAAGACAGAACTTCAGCTCTACCTCAGTGTAACTGGGGGAACTTCAGCCGCGTATGCTGAAATTTTTGTCTTTTTAAATGGGGAACTTCAGTATCATATGCTGAAGTTGTTGTCTTTATAACTTGGGAACTTCAGCCCCGTATGCTGAAGTTCCCCATTTACAAAAGACAAAACTTCCCCCATTTACAAAGACAAAAACTTCAGCTCTAGAGCTGAAGTTCCCCAGTGTAACTGGGGACTGGGGGAACTTCAGCCCCGTATGCTGAAGTTTTTGTCTTTATAACTGGAGAACTTCATGCTGAAGTTCCCCATTTACAAAGACAAAAACTTCAGCATACGGGGCTGAAGTTCCTCATTTACTAGAGCTGAAGTTCGCAAGCTACTTCAGGCCCGTCTACTAGAATGCTGAAGTTTTGCGTGATTGCCTTTGCTACTTCAGCCCCGCATGCTGAAGTTATGTGCAAAAGCGGGTACGGATGCAATTTTTTTTACAAAACGGGTATAAGTTAAAACGTGGCACAAAAAGTGGGTACGGATGCAAAAGCCCCAAATCTTTATTGGACCAAGAAACATAAACCCGGTTGGGCTACGTACAACCTTGGCCCAGAATCAAACTGAAAAACTGTACGCCAACCTCCTCCCCCGCCAATGGTAAAAATAACACGGGCTAGTCAGTTTTCGGACTGGCCATTTAAAAATAGCCAACGTTTGCCAAGTCATTGAAAATTAGCCACTATTTTACTGCAATAGAAACCGGTCCAACATAATATACTGGAGTTCGGTGCACCTGTGTATGAACTTCCAACATATTATGCTGGAACTCTAACACGCGGAAAGTTCCAGCATAATATACTGGAGATTCGAGCATATGTGTATGAACTTCTAGCATATTATACTAGATCGGTATACTTTGATGAAACTCCAGTATATTATGCTAGAGATGCTGGAGTTCGAGTATACTTATGCTGGAACTCCAGTAAGATCTACTGGAGTATTTTCCGAATTTTGAACAATATTTTCGTTCAGATTCATCTTTACATGAAAAGTGGCTAAATTTCGATTACTTTTTAAATTGTGGCTATTTTGAATGACCACTTGTAAATCTGGCTATTTTTGAATTTCTCCCCCGCTAGTGAGGTATTATCACTTTTAGCCCGCGTCAAAAAATATTTATATCTGGTAGCCGAAAAAGTGTATAAAATTTGTATAACATAACTTACAGAATGTATATATATAGAAAAAATTATACAAATTTTATATATTCTTTCGGCTATTATTTTTACAGCAGCTATGCAGTGATCGCACTGATTTTCTCGTCGTTCGTTCTTTTCCATTCACATAGTTGATGGTCCTATTGACGAAAGGGAGTTCAACTGTGTCCATTTATAAGTAGCTTATTACAAAAATTGACTAATTCATTAAATATTACTTATATTATTCAAATGTTACCAATATTAGCCAACTAGTTATTTGTAGTAAAAAGAGGGTCAAATTTTTACTTTCTTTTGAGTAGATGTTATTAGAATAGATTGGGTATCTTAAGGAGTTTGAATCTCAGTTCTGGGATGATTTGACGGAGTTTTGAGGTGGTTTGAATTGAAATTCGAAGTAGAAGATGAAACATGAAAAAAATGATGTGTATCACACCGTGTATTATTTGTGTATCATATATGTATCATATTGTATCCAATGTGTAACACACACACACACACACACACACACACACACACACACACACATATATATATATATATATATATATATATATATATATATATATATTGTGTGTGGGATGCATGCGTGATAAATGTTTGATTCACATGTCGCAGAAAAAAAATTTGACTCGATTTTAACTACGAATTTTGATACCAAATCACTCCAAATCACCTTCTATCTTCCTCAAAATTTGTATATTGACTCATCTATATGTTTCAACGAACTTCAACCATACCTATTGAAAAAGTCCTTTTTTTGCTAGATTTTTTTTAATCTTGTATATATATATTTTTGTATTTCATCACCTTGTTTGCTACCTTATTCATGAAATTATCTTTCTGTCTTGCATTAATGTTGCTGATCACGCTTAAAAATATGGAAGAAGATCTTTACATGTGATTCTTGAGAGAAAGAACATTAGTTATTTGGGTTTTAATTTTTATATGTGTTTGGCTAAATTTGATAAATTTATAATTAATGGCTAGAAATTGGTAAGTTATAACTTATTTGGGTCATTTAGTAAGATTCCCGGTGAAAATGGTAATTGACTCGGATTGAATCTCTTCCTATTTTTTTAACATTGCCCAACCTTTGTGAGGTAGGAAAACGACCACCTTTTTAGAATTAGTATCAAAATTTTGTATCCCTCCTTAGCCACATCATTGATTATGTGTTTTATAAAATAATAGTAGTATATATTTTTTATTTTACAAAGTATAAAAATAGTTTAGTGCGTATGCTTCTTTTGCTTTCTTTTTGTAAAAAGAAAGTATATATTTGATTTGCAAATCCTTAGTTAGCTTTTCCATGATTGCACGTATAAATGATACTAGTACATATTATTCCGACTAGCTGTAAACTAGCCCACTTTGCTTCCATATGTTCTTTGGTCGAGGGTCTATCGGAAACAATCTCTCATTCCAGGGTTGGGATAAGGTTGCGTACATCTTATCCTTCCCAAACCCCACTTGTGAGATTATACTGGGCGATTGTTGTTGTTGTTTGCTTCCATCTGTTAAAATCGTTAATAGCAACATCCAGGAGTTTCACAATCCGGCCTTTGTTAAAATGGTTAACAGCAAAATCTACGAGTTTCGCAATTCGAAAAGTTTGAAAACTGTCTTTCAGGTCAATTAGTCTTCCAAAAGTTTTAAATGAATTTGAAGGAAAATGACATTTCGTTTTAGAAACTACTACAAAATAAATAAGTTTAAAAACTTTCTTGACATCTGAAAACATCGCTAAGTGTAGTTCCGCCCAGCTGTGCAGTAACCAGGAGGCACTAGGGGAGTAGGGGTGTTTATCGGCCGGTATTTAGACGTTTCGGTTCGGTATTCGGTTTCTTAAAATGCTATACCAATATTGTACCTAATTAAATTCGGTATGATTCGGTTTTTCTCCTTTCTGTTTCGGTTTATTCGGTTTGAATACTAGCAAATGCATAGAGTCATAGACCATAATATTCTTAATTAAAGTACTCAAAAGTACAAAACTAGAAACGTTTGTTGACAAAAAATTTGTCCAAAACCATCAAATATCAACCTAGAGAAAGAAAATTACATATAAAGGAATAAATTTGATCATTAGAAATGTCTTTGCTTAGAGTTAATTGATGAACTTATAGAATAAAGGAAAGTAAAATTTTAAATTTTTTATATTTATGTTATAATTAATAATATGCCAAAGCGTATCATCAGATTTGACTACGAAGGAAGGAACTCGAAGTGAAAGGGCACCGTCTTGTGCAAGGGAACGATAGTCGGCCCTCTATCATCATCTATCTGGTAGACTTGGTAAAAGGGCCCCGACTTATTTCCAGAATAATGTTTTGTGTAATAAAATATATATTTTGGTATGGTATCGGTATTTCATTTTAAAATACTTACTAAATACCATACCTAATACCATATTTTTAAAAACATAAAACAAATACCATATCGAATACCAACTACCAAAATTTTTGGTTTCGATATGATAATTCGGTATTTACCAAATTATGCACAGCCTTACAAGACACATGAAAGAAATGAAGATTTATCAACCACAAAAGTGTTCCAAAAGTTGCTTTACCGTTGAAGTAGGACCAACCAGAATCATTACAAGTTTAACAGGTAGAATTTAACCTCCCTACAATGCATCTACTTCCACATTTCAAGTTGTTTCTTTGTAAAATTACAGATAAAGGCAACAATAAAGGAACAAAAGGGGAAAACAAGGAGAGAAAAATATTTCCTGCAGATCTTCAACTAGTTGCCTTTGGCACTGCCCAACTCTACTTACTTCACTATACACTTCAGTGTGGAATAAAACCTACAGATACATGAGAGAGTAAAACTTGGTACTATGCTGAGTTTCGACTGATTTACAGAGTCGAATGCAACAGGAAGCTTTTCCAAGTTGAGGGTATACCAGTCAGCTTTTGCAAGAAAAACAGTTGATATCTACACCTCCTTCGTCGATCAATGATAGTGAGAAGTTTTTTCTTTTTTATTAGATGATGGAGAAATCCCCCAGGACTAGCAAGATGGACAGTTAGTTATGATGAGCTTGCCGCTCTACTCTTCTCCATGTAAATGCCAAGCTTAACAATCCAACTCGTGACGTGTGCCTAATCCACACATCAGGTGCTACGCTCTTACCACTGACCCAAAGCCCTAGGGACTGAAAGTGAGAAATTAATAGTCAGCTTGGAGGAATCTCTCGTAGGCTGTTCCACTCAAGGTCTTGTTCACATCATCCCAATTCTTGATATGTTCCCTCAATGGCCCGTTATGTATCTTAACTTGACGGCTACTTAAATCCATCTCAGGCAATCTTAGAAACTCGAGAACATCTACCAATTTCTGTAATCAAAGCAGGAAATACGAGCAACGTAGATGAAACAAGAATGCAAAATATTACTGTGTTGGACGATTGAAAATTTTATTGGTTTCTCCTGCATAGCAAGCTATGGAAGTTGGTGATACAAAAATCAAATAAAAGTGCCTTTACTTCTTTTTTGGGAAGAGAAAGTTAAAGAGGTTCGACTAAATTTGCAATTTGAGTATGTATTTAGCGAAACTCCCAGGAAGTATTGCAGGACAAAAGTAATTACAAGTTAAAGAATTTTAAAGAAGGTTCTTACAGCTTGATTTCTGACAATATCTTCATAATACAGAATCATATGCCGAGTGCTGTTGAAGTATTCCAGCGCCTCACCGGATGCTACCTCCATTTTCTTCAAATCCATGATCAGCAATGTTGTGTTGATTTCTGGTTTATACTTTGCAAGAGTACCAGCCTAGGTAAATCAGCAAAGTGATTAGATTGTATATTATGTCCATGTGCCTGCACTGATAAAGAGGGATGGGTTCGAGAAGATACCTCTTCAGGTGAGTGCACATGAGACTTATGTGTTCCATTCAAGAGTTTGGCATACCGATCATACGAGTTTGAAAGCACTGAAACCATACGTCGCAGTAGATTCCTTCTAAAGAGAAATATCACAGAAACGCCTTTTTCATTGAAATACTCAACAATTTCCTTATGGTGTTGTATCAGCCCCTGCAATGGCCATATATAAGAATCAGAAAATTCTAGCAAGCCAATGAAGCATTATCCACACATCTTGCTTTTTATGTGATGAAACATAAAAAAGCATTTGTTTGTTTTATCACAAATAATATCATTATCCATACACGGTAAACTTAAGTGTATCTTTACATGAAGTAAGAAACAGTACAAGGAATAAAAACAAAAATAAAAACTAAAAATCACACAAATTGATTCAGCAGGCAAGACAATCTGCTCTTTTAACAAAGATCTCCTATTAGCTATTAGCTACCAAAAGCCTATTTTCCAATTCAGATTCCTATAACCTACCTTGTGAATGTACCACGAAATTCAGGTTCAAATTGTGTTTAAAGCTTCAACAGATATTATTAACATTGGAAGAACAAGATGACATCTTCAACAAATTTGAGAACACCCACAGCTTGCCTCATATTGTTATATTCTTTCAAAGAAAAATATGGCAACCTAAGGGAACATCCAAATGTACTTCTTTTCGAAATGTAAAGGAATTGCTCACGGAGAAAAGTGAAGTATTACTGCCATGCATACTCTTTCTTTTGTGTCACACATAGTTGAGTACTCAAAATCTCACCAGCTGAACTACTAAACCCCAAACTGAACATGGTTTGTTCAATCTGAGACGCACTGTTTAAACCTGACTTTGATGCACGATCAAATTGAACAAAAAAGGCACCTGTTACAAGTTCCGCAGAGAAGACCTAATCCTAAATGGATCTCCACCATAAATTATATTTCTATGATATTCGTCAAATATCTTATTTCGAGCAGTACAAACTGTGATTGGGCGATGGAAAACCTTTTGATACAATTAGAACTAACAGAATCCTATGGCACCCTTTTTTAAGAACCATGGAGATAAGAATCCATTTAAACAAAGATCAATACGAAGATGCAGATCTCAAGAGGTCACATCAAATGAACATCTACAACTGTCTTCTCTCCATATACAAAATGCTAAATGATGAATCATATCCTGCGAATATATTTTAACTTTAGTCATATCCTTCGATATAAGATGACTTTAACTGTCTCTTCATTAACTAGAGAAGCTTAAATAGTGATATTTTCTTCAATTAAAAAGTGAAAACAAAAAACAACTAACAGTAGGAAGAAGAGATTTATAAGATTCTTCAAATCATCAAGAGAGAGAGAGAGATACATTTAGATCAAATTCTTTATAACCATTACATGAAATAGAGCCTCTTGCAGAATTCTTGTGCTTTATGCAAACACATAATGCTTCTTATTTATAAGATAAATAATAATTTAAATAAAAAAAAACACCAATACCTCTGTGATTGATAAGAACAGTTCTACGTGAAAAAACCATCTCTAATTTGCAACTTGAAAAGATAGATGCGCTTATAGCCCTTTTCATATCTCAAATCATTAATTAACAAAAAGGTACACACCATGTATCACCAGCTAGTCTTAACAGTTTGGTGAAGCTTTCCCAGTTTCATGAGGGAAGGCATACTCTCCTGATGTTTGTATTTGAAGAATTCTGAAATTGTCAAGCTTAATTCTAGAAGCTGCAATAGATAAATGTACTTTTGTCCAATGATTAAAACAGCTTGAAATAAGAGAAATGCAAGGTATACACCAACATAACAGGCGCAAACGCTAGTAATTCCTGATAAGTACATAACGTTGCTAGGCATAAAGTACAAGAGAGCTTTTCCCTCTCCAAACTGACCATCAGGCGCCAAACAGTAAAAGATTTATTTTGGCGATCGGAAGTTGTACTGCAGTTAATTAAGTTCAAACACTGTGAATCTTAAGAAGTTCAATACATGCCTGCCCTTGGCTACAACATATTGATTCCTGTTTAGAACTTATCCAAACTTATTTGAAACATGCAACGAGAACCTTTAAAGGTAAGAAAGAGTTATTACCTGATTAAGCATCCACTTGAAGCCGACTGCAGCTGAGCAGTGATTTTTGGAAGCACTCGTGAAGAAGTCCAAATTGTAAACTGTCTCCAATGTCCTCAGGATTGAAGAAGCATTTTCTCTCCTATCTTTGACGGAGAATATTTCACCATTGGAGCTTACATTCATATGACTATTCAATAGTGTCTCGAACCATCCACTCCCAGACCTCTGCATTGAGAGAATGGCAAAGAGCCGTACAGGATTACAAGCACATTCAGCCCTGAGAACAGAGATGAAATGACTATAGGCAATTTCATGTAAGACGGAAGCTTAAGAACCAATCCGAAATTTCTCAAGCACATACCGGCTAAAGGTCTTCGGCTTGGGATAATGCACGTACGGCATTTGGGATCGATCAATGTCATGGTTATGACAAGGCCTTTGTATGACTTCAATGTTCAGGTATTTACTTGTTTTCTCGGTGCTAGTTTGTTTAAGACAAATTGAACATATATAAATACCAAATATCAGTGTGAACACTACCACAACCATCCTTAACAATGCTGGAGATTTCTTAGGAGGTTTTATGATAATACTATCCTGTCATTCAAACACAAGCCAGTAGTCAGTGCAAATGATCCGTGATTCCGTGGTCAGAAAAATGCCAAGTTACTAATCATTTTGACTCAGAAGGATACTAGTTTCTTTTAGATTTAATTAAAATAAGCTTAAGTACATGCTACATAAGGAACAAAAGGGAAACAGAACCAAATCGCAAAGAGATGTGATATTTTTTTAAAAAGAAAAGATAAAACTATCCGTAACAGTTATCGCAAAAGCAGCAGGTAATTCGACATAAAGCAACTAGCACCGGCACAAATTAAGAGTAAAGATAAGATAGATCAAACACATGTCAACCGAATACACATTACTCTACAATTCACATTCCGTGGAAACAAGCCAAAAATAGACTCATCCTCTGAAAGTAATGAAAAAGTAAAATTTATATTTACATTGCAGTTTGCAAGCTCAAAATATCTGCTAAAGTTGACAACTTTTTTATTAGAAATTGGAAGAACAAATAGAAGAAATGCAAAAAGAATTCAACTGTACAAATAATAGTGAAAACTTTGGGTAGAGGAATATACCCCCAAGAAATCTTTGAAGTCTGAACCCAACAAAACTTGTGGTTTAGGGAGAAGGGGGGGGGGGGGGGGGGGGGTCCACCGT
>MDKJ01029285.1:0-48368 GCA_005239525.1 Nicotiana knightiana
AATCCTGTTTCTTTGGCAACCACATTACAAGTCTTACCCATTTGTTTGAATTAACCATCTATTCGAACCTTCTAACCTCTCATGAGCAATTGAATTGTTATGAACTGTGTAAAAGTTAAAGTGTGGGGTGGTTGGTTTGTGTTTTGAGTGGAACTAATGAAAGGAGAAAGGTGCACTGTTTTGAAAAATTAAGAGCCACTTGAATTGAAAAAGAAATAAAAGGAAAAAATAATTGTATTTCCTTGAAAAAATAAATTCCTTGATAAGTGGTGACTTTTGATGTAATTGTGCATAAAGAAGTATGGGGTAATATACGTTGATGTGAAGGTGGAGTTTGGTTTGAAATAAGTATGAGGTTTGAATGTTAAAGTATATGTATTAAAGTGCTTAGGGAGGTGCAGTCACTCTTATATCTAAATGTATCCTACCCGTCCCGCAGCCTACATTGCAACCAAATAAAGTCCTACTTGATCTTAGACTGAATGAGCTCGATTAGTAGAGAAGTGCACTACGGGCAAGCCTATGGTGCATCTTTTGTTGCATATGAATGTTAATTTCTGAGAGTGAGTGAATTCTTTCTATCTTGAGTTCCTAAGTGCTCTTAAATTTTATTGTGTGGAACTACTCTATTTTGTTGTGTGAGTGCACTTGATTCATGAAGGAAAGGTAATCCTTGACCTCTATGCTAGAGTAAGTGGGTGAGTTGTGAATAATGCATGGTACTTGTAAGTCAAATCTTGAGGTGAAGATGTTACGCTTTTGTGCTTTGTCTATTTTAAGTATTCTTGGTTTGATGAGTTAGGAGAATTATTTAAAAATGTTGTGTCTATATAAAGTGTAGTTTGATTACTCGATAACGAACAATTGTTTAAGTGTGGGGTGTTGATGATAGGCTATAATTACATATTTTAGTTTCTTATTACACTCTAACTTACTGCACTTTAATTGAGTTTGAGCTTTAATCGCTAGCGTTTTGCACTAATTGTGTGTTTTATGCCTTGTAGGAGTGATTTCGAGTTATATAGATGTTATGGAATGAATTCAAGTGATTTAGAGATTTGAAGTCTGAGTAAAATCCTAAGGAATTAATTCAGGATCGTGTTCGGGGATCAAAATTTGATAGTTAAGAATGAAAGAAGAATCGAGTAGGCATATAATGTACTATCTAGTAAAATGCACATAACTTTTCTTCCATAACTTCATTTTAGCTGCACAATATGTGGTTGGAAATATAACTCAAAGGGATACAACTTTCATGTTTTATGTTTTACCAAATTTCAATCGAAACGGGGTGAAAATGCGCGAAACAGAACACTGGCCAAAAACCGCACCCAGGTCCGCGGTTGAATCCGCGGCCGCGGACGGGCTGCCAGAAAACAGTTCTTTTTCACGTAGGAGAAGGTATAATTGTTTGGGACCAACCCTACTTTGTATATATACATAGAAAAACATTATTTTTGAGACTTTTGACACATATTCGACCTAAAGAGGCAGAGACGCAATAGGAGCAAGGCGGGGAATTCGTCGAGTTTTTCCTTCCTCTTCCTATTTTTCATTGTTGGTTATGAATTTTAGTATTATATATTTACATACTATTATGAATGGCTAATTTTTTATCTATGGTTTTGATGGAACCTTTTGTAGGATAAATTCTTGTTATGTTTTTATATAATTGAGCATTTGGATTTCTCTACTTGTTCAACTACGTGTTCATTAATGTTGATTGAATGGTCATCGACTGACTGTGCCTATTTATTATGTGTTGCTTGAGAAAGGATATATATTTAGGTGGTTGTTGTACAACGTCACTCCTAACGTATGTGAGCAATCAATATTGCGGGTTTAAAGGTAGGTTTAGAAATAACAAAGCCTTGACGTGGTCCTAATGAGCGGTTAGATAAAGACAACTAGCATAGTTCGAGAGAATATGTCTAGTAAATGGTTGTAGTTTCTCGAGAGAGAATTACCGCACCTAAAGTGCTCACGATCAGTAGAGAATACACAGGCGAAATTATAGGGAACATAGCGAGAAAGATTCCAACATTTGGGGAAATCATAACTTTAGACCTCCTTAGTCATGTCTCAAATTTCATCCATGTTAGTTGATAATTTTACTGCTTTATAATAGTTGTTAGTTAATTAGTTAGAAATAAATATTGTAATCTCTATAATTAGGATATTGTTTGGACTTATGTTTCTTAGCAATATTGAACAATTGTAGCTAAGCCTTAGTTCTCTGTGGGATTCGACTCCGGACTTATAAACCGGATTATATTTGCAGCGACTGCTTATCCTTTTTAGGACTAGAGTTGAGCGTGATCAAATTTTGACCTCTAGCAAAATTACCCCTGCCTCCAGATGAGGCGCCACTGAACCCACCGGAATGACGAGGCCTCTTATCTGACCCTTGACCTCCCTGTCCAAGAACCATCTCAACTCGTCCGGTGACATTGGCTGCATCCTGAAAAGAAATCTCGCTCCCAGTCTCCTTATCCATCTGCAATCTAATAGGCTGAGCAAGTCCCTCAATAAACCTCCTCACTATCTTTCTCTCTCTCACTATGTGGGAAGTAAAAGAATAGCATGACGGGCCAAATCCACAAAACGGGTCTCATACTGAGTAACAATCATGCTGCCCTACTGGAGACACTCGAACTGACGGCGGTGCTCCTCTCTTAAGGTGATATGCACAAACTTCTCTAAGAAGAGATGTGAGAACTGGTCCCAAGTAAGAGCATGCGATGCAGCTAGTATGGACAACAAATAATGTCTCCACCATTTCTTGGCAGAACCAGTCATCTGAAAAGCAGCAAAGTCGACCCCATTGGTCTCCAATATACCCATGTTCCAAAGAACCTCATGAAAACTATCAAGATATTCCTGGGGATCCTCTGAAGTAGCACCACTAAAATAAACTTGAAAGAGCTTGGTAAACCTATCCAATCTCCATAAGGCCTCAGAAGACATAGCTGACCCATCACCGGGCTGTGCCGGAGCAACCGGCTGGACTACTCCGACTGGATAAGCTACTGGAGTCTGAAACTGGGGAGCCATCTGCTCTTGAGTGTGAGTAGCAGGAGTCTGGGCTCCTCCTCTAGCCTGAGATACGGCTAGTTCCATGGGGAATGCGCCAGTCTGGGCCACACTCTCCATAAGTCCCACCAATTGGACCAAAGCATCCTAAAGCACTGGGGTGGCAATGAACCCCTCCGGGACCTGAGCTGGTCCGGCAGGAAAAGTCTGAGCTGGAACCTCCTAATCAAACTCTACCTGAGGCTCCACAGCTGGGGCTGCTGCTCAGGCTCTGGGCTGAGCCCTGCCCCTGCCTCGGCCTCTACCACGGCGTCGGCGTCGGCCTCTGGCACGGCGTCGGCGTCGGCCTCTGGCACGGCGTCGGCCTCGGCCTCTGGCACGGTGTCGGCCTCGACCTCTGCCCCTCGTAGGAGCTTCTGCTGGAGGCTTTGGCTGCTGCTCAGCTGAAGAAGCGGTACACGTTCTCGCCATCTGCGAGAGAATAAGAACAGAAGAGTTCAATCACTATTGAGTAAACCAAATCGCACGACAGAGTTGAATAAAAGTGGAATTTTTTCCTAAACTTCATAGCCTCTGGGAGATAAGTACAAACGTCTCCGTACCGATCCTCCAGACTCCACTAAGTTTTCTCGTGACTCGTGAGACCTATGTAACCTAGGGCTCTGATACCAACATGTCACGACCTGGAATTCCTACCGTCGGGATCGTGATGGCGCCTAACAGTTCACCGGCTAGGCAAGCCAACATTAGAACATTTTTACTTATTTTAGCAGTTTATACAGTAACATTGATAACGAACTAAAATAACATATATGTTCCAAATACAAATAAGGAAATTAAACGGCTAATTGTCTATTACGATTCCTTGAATCTGGTGTCAGGAGTTCACGAGATTCTAAAGTAATACAAATAAAGGTCTGAAATAAGTATAAAGCTGTCTAAATGAAGTTATACAGCTAAAATAAAAGAGGATGGAGACTCCAGGTGCTGCGGGCGCTGAACAACCGTACCTCAAGCCTCCGTAGTTATCCGATCCGAGCTCACTAATGACCGCTGCTGGGATCATCTCCAAAATCTGCACAATATGTAGAGTGTAGTATCAGTACAACCGACCACATGTACTGGTAAGTGCCGAGCCTAACCTCGACGAGGTAGTGACGAGGCTAAGGTAGGGCATTTATACAAAACCTGTACGCAGTATATAAATGACAGAATAACAAAAACACAGAACAGAACCAAAAAACCAACTGAAATCGATAACCACAGCCTCTAGAATGAACCGGTGTCGTCTAGAGTTACCAATCCTTACTATATCAGATAATGAAAGAAATACCGGAAGGAAATGCAGTTCAGGAAATAGAAACATATAGTTTTGTTGCGGCGCGCAACCCGATCCCACCAGACATCACAACATTCTCCCTTATTCCTCTGTAACAAATACAATAAAGGTAACTAATATATATGTTGTGGCGCGCAACCCGATTACACCATATATCAATATCAATAAGATAATTCACCCTTATTTCACCATATCAATCTATCCTTATTTCTCCTATTGCGGCGTGCAACCCGATCCTACCGTATAAATACATTTACCCTTATTCCTCCTTATCAATCCTCCCTTATTCCTCATGTTGCGGCGTGCAACCCGATCCCACCATATTAGTACCAAACACTCAATGTACACGGTCAATTTACAGTCTAGATCACAAGACCTTTACGATAAATAAATACCAAACTGAACCAAGAAAAGGAAACCTTGATCAATATAAAGTCTACTCAAATAATACTACACGGCGAGACCAATCCAGCAATTTACAATAAAAAGGTGCAAACAAGTCGAATTAAGAAAATAGCAGGGATTAGAGGACCAATGGGAAGAACTAACATAGCTAACAGGAGAAGATATTGATTAACACGTAGCAGTTAAGCATGGAAGCATTTAGAGCATATAACAATTAAGACAGGGAATGAAACAATTAAAGGAAAAAAGTAAATCAAGGAGAACAGATAATTTGGCGACGTATAAGCACTCGTCACTTCGCATATACGCCGCTCACATGGATTTGGGTTCCTAATCCCCTCAAGTCAAGGTTAGACACAACACTTACCTCGATCCACATGCCACTCACTGCTCAATTATCGTTTTTCCTCTAGTTTCCACCTCCAAACCACTTGTATATAGTCATAATTAACTTAATAACATCAAATATTTCTAAAGAAATTAATTTCAATACATAAATTTAGGTTTTCCAAACTTTTCCCCAAAAAGTCAAAAATTGACCCCCAGGCCTGCTTGGTCAAAACTCCAGGTTCGGACCCAAATTCATTCAACCATTCACCCCCGAGCCCGAATATGTAACTAGTTTCGAAATCCGCCCCCAAATTGAGGTCTAATTTCTAATTCTACCCAAACTCCCAATTTCTACCATGAAATTACTAGATTTTGGGTTAAAATCTTGTAAAGTAAAGTGAAAGATTGAAAGAAACGAGTTAAGAATCACTTACCTATGATTTGGGGAAGAAGTGGTTTTTGGAAAATAGCCTAGAGGGTTTCTTGTGTTAGATGTCGCATTTGCGACCTGAGCTTCGCTATTACAAAGCTCGCAAATGCAAGAAAAATATCGCAAATGCGAACCCCTCGCATTTCTGCAGCCTTCGCAAATGCGAACTATTTGCTCGCAAATGCGAACATTGGACTTCCGCAAATGCGACAAAAACCTCGCAAATGCGAGAATCCCCAGTCCCAGCCCATGCTCCCAAATGCGATGATTCTTTGCAAATGCGTGGCTCGCATTTGCGAGCCAGACCTCGCAATTGCGAGACCTGTAGACCTGAAGCATACCAGATATTTTTCCTAAGTTCATTTCATTCCGTAGCCTATCCGAAACTCACCCGAGCCCTCGGGGCTCTAAACCAAACATGCACACAAGTCTAAAAATATCATATGAACTTGCTCTTGTGATCAAATCGCCAAAATAACACCTAGAATTATGAATTTGGCACTAAATCACATAAAATTCCCAAGAACACTTTGAAATTCCTATTTTCACAACCGGACGTCCGAATCACGTCAAATCAATTTTATTTTCACCAAATTTCACAGATAGGGTATAAATATCATAATGGACCTGTACCGGGCTCCGAAACTAAAATACGGATATGATACCAACAAGATCAAACATTAACCAATTTCTTAAAATCATTAAATTTTCAATCTTTCAATTTTCAACAAAAATTCATATCCCGAGCTAGGGACCTCGGAATTCGATTTCGGGCATACGCTCAGGTCCCATATTTCACTACGGACCCATCAGGACCGTCAAAATACGGGTTCGGATCTGTTTACTCAAAACGTTGACCGAAGTCAACTAAAATCAACTTTTAAGGCCAAAAATTATTATTTCATCAATTTTCAACATAAAAGCTTTCCGGAAACACGTCCGGACTGCGCACACAAATTGAGGAGGGTAAAAATGATATTTTTAAGGCTAAAGAGCGCAAAATTGAGTTCTAAAGACTCCAAAGAGCGCAAAATTGAGCCCAGACTAAGCGCTTTATAAGTGTGGCCTTAAAAAAAGTGGCCAAAGATTCTAATCAGAGACCACGCTTATAAATCATATTTATAGATACTTTTGGCAACACTTTTCAAGCGTTGTCTATAATTAGTGGGGCTATAGGCCAAAAATACTGGTCAATTGACCTCTACTATTAAATTTAGTATTTTTTATTCTTTGTGTGCACCTAGAAATGTCTCATAATATGACATCAAGCTCACTAAGACCCTTAGTCCCTCCCTTCCCCCCCCCCCTTAAGATTAACTAGTATAAATCAAAAAGTGTATTGATGTATGAATCTAAATTCATATTTAAATATTAATATATTTTATAAGATTTAAATATGAAATAATTAAGATCGTTTATTTTCTCAATATCTAAATATATAAAATTTAATTATTGAAAGTTAATATAATATAAAGTTTAAATAAAATACTAATTAACATTAATACATCAACTAAATATAAAACAAATAAAGTATATGGTCGCACGTTATGGTGCTGGCTAACGATGATCGTTGTGGGAGTTGACTGACGGTGGTCGTAGTTATGAGAGGTGCTTTTTCCTTTGACTTTGTCAAAAGTGAACGCTTTTGGTGTTTATCAACTATTTAACAAGCTTTGGTTGTTAGATCTTATAGAAGTTGTGACAATTCTTTTTTTTTTAGTGGGAACTCAGTTTTAGAGGTGTAGTTTTTGCTATTTTAAGTGTTTAGATATAGTTCCAATTATTGTTATTTATATCTAGTGTTTGATGGATGTTTATGGTGCTTTTGGTAATCATTCTTTTCATAATTTCAATTAAATCTAACAAGCAGAGTTTGTTATATTTTTTGCAAAGACAAAAGTATTTAACGGACCAAGACTGCTCAAAAATGCATTTTACAATGATGAGATATCCCACGATATTCTAGGGGTGTTCGTTGATTGGTACGGTACGGTACGGTGCGGTATTTAGACATTTCGGTTCAGTATTTTCGGTATTCGGTTTCATAAAATGGTATACCAATAACATACCTAATTAAATTCGGTACGATTCGATTTTTCTCCTTTCGGTTTTAGTTTATTTGGTTCGGTAACTTCGGTTTATTCGATTTGAATACTAACTAGTGCATAGAGTCATAAACGATAATATTCTTAATTAAAGTACCCAAAAGTACAAAACTAAAAACGTTTGTTGACAAAAGTTTTGTCCAAAACTAACAAATACCAACCTATAGAGAGAAAACTTAGAGAAATATCTTGTTACTTGCTTAGAGTTAATTGACGAACTTAGAGAATAAAGAAATGTAAGATTTTAGATTTCTTATATTTATGTTATAATTAATAAAATGTGTATTGTGTAATATAATATATATTTCGGTACGATATCGGTATTTCGATATTTCATTTTAAAATACCAAATACCATACCTAATACCAATATTTTTTAAAACTTAAACCAAAAATCATATCGAATACCAAAATATCGAATACCGAATATCAAAATTTTTAGTTTCGGTACGGTAATTCGGTATTTACCAAATTATGCACAGCCCTAGGATATCCCATGATATTAGTTATCCTACCTTCTATATGGGATAATTAATCTCATCATTTTAGTGTAAAAATCATCTCCTCATTAGCTAATATCCCATATTAAACATACGATAAGTTAATCACAAACTTTATCCCGGGATTATTATTCTTATCCCATGTACCAAACGACCTCTTAAAATTGCTATTTAAACTTACCTCTACAAAGGGACCATTTTTATCATTTAGGGGTCATTTGGTTGGGGAAACAAGTTATTCCAAGATAATATTTTCGGGATTGTTATCCCATTGGGATAAAAAATAGTACAATCTCGGGATCCGGATTAGTTATACCGCAATTTTATCCCAATAAAACTTGAGATAAACTCATCTCAAATTTAACTCCTTCATTTGGGAAATAAGTTATACTATGATTAATTATTCCGAGATTAATTATCTCGGAATTAGTTATTCCACCCTCCCGTGAGGATAAAAAATATTACAATCCCGGGATAACTAATTTCGAAATTAATTATATCACTATTTTATCTTAATTAAATATGGGATAAACTCATCTTAAATTTAATCACGAAATGCCTTGGTCTCTTATTTTACCCCGAATCCGAGAACCCATGGAGCTTGGTCCGGTCCGAAATCGGGCCGTAATGTCGAATTTGGTATCTAAAACCTCACAAAACCCTCGTCTTCAACTTGCAGCCTTACCTTCATAGTAGTATTCAGGCTTGGAGCTACAGGCAACTGTTAATATCAGCTAGTGAAAGGATACTCCAAGAAAAATGGTGAGCAAGAGGCAGAAATTAGCTCGAAAGCGATACAAGGAAGAACATCCAGACTTATTCCCTAAGCCAGAACCAACTCCACCCAAAGACCCAAACAAGAAAAAGAAGAAGAGCAATTTCAAGAAGAGAAAAGGAGAATCCAAAGATCCTAATAAGAAACGTTTATTACATACAAAGCGCCCTTTTAGAGTCGCTGGAATGAAGCCTGGCGAAAGCTGTTTTATTTGTAAAGAACACGACCACATTGCCAAGGATTGCCCTAGGAAAGCAGAATGGGAAAAGAATAAGGTATCCTTTTTTCCTTGGGCTAAATTTTTAGTTTCTTTATTTTTCTGTAAATCTGTATTGCAGTGTCTTTGAGCTTAATATTCCATAACTTGCTCCCTAAGTGCATTAGTTTAACCGAGTACATTTTCTGCCAAAAACATTCTAAATCATACCAGACATGGCCAAATTGGGTAGAGTCTATTTAGTCTTTTAATTTGTAACTTCAATACTCAATGATGTTTTGCTACATTAGAAGCATATTATTGCTCTCATACTGATTGGTGCTTCTTTGTTTCATATGTGTTAATGAAGATATGTTTGCTTTGTCGTCGACGCGGTCACAGCCTGAAGAATTGCCCCAACAAGGATGATGAATCCGTGGATAAAAAATTGTGTTACAATTGTGGGGAAACGAGTCATTCATTGGCTAACTGCCCCTATCCGCTTCAAGATGGTATTTTCCCTTTGACCTTACCAAATATCTCTTTCTTCATTCTATGGACAATGTATGTTCCGTTACTCTTATTGTCTTTTTTTTGGGAGGCATAGCATCTTTTCAGGTTTTCAGCCTTTTCTTGCCCTTCTCATTTTATTTTCATTAGGGCCCCTTATATTCCCTGTACTCTTTGTAATATGCATTAACTTAGTAATGCAAAGTATGGAAGTGCTTAAGCCTCAAATAGTTTAATGCTTAAGTACTAAATACGACGCTTAACCAACTGGAGGGGTCATGGATAGTTGGTGAACTGTTGTATTGCTTTCTTGACCAGTGGTACTCCATGTATCCACACTTGTAAAGTCAGGCGCTGCCACAAATTGGGTTAATGCCGAGTTACGAATAATTCTCATTCAGAAATCTCTGGCGGAGACAAAAAAACTAAATGTATACAAGCAATGAGTATAAGAGCTACAAAAATATGGATTCACAAAATTCTTGCTATATGTCTGCTATTCCAAATTGAGTTGCCCTTGTGTTACAAAGGTCCATCAAAATCGACTAACAATAATATCACTTCTTTTAGAAAGTTTCTTCTTGTTTCTCTTATTAGTAATATCATGTTGTTTTCTTAATTATGCAGGGGGGACAAAGTTTGCCAATTGCTTTATTTGTAAAGAACAAGGTCACTTGAGTAAGAATTGCCCTAAAAGTACTCATGGTATATACCCAAAGGTACACATATTTGATTGGCTTCAGACACTATTTTCAATCACTTCACAGCTACCTTCTGATGCTGGTTCAATACCCTTCGTGTTTATTTCTAGCCTAAAACAAGCTCATCTCTGAGAAGGAAACTTTGAAACGTTAAGTACTACAGGAGGTTAGAAGTTCAAGTTTTTGATGTCTTTTTTGCAGGGTGGTTGTTGCAAAATTTGCGGCGGTGTTACACATTTGGCAAAAGATTGTCCTAATAAAACTGGCAAAGCTTTTGATGGAGCCTTTGGTAGAGTTAAAGCTTGTACGTATTTTCGTGTGTTATTCCATTGATTTGTTCTCCAAGACATCTAGTTTGCCTTTGCATTTGAAAAAAAAAAAGAAGATTTTTGCTACCTGCGACTTTTGTATGCTATCCTTTTACATACCATACAATCATTATACCTTTTTATATGCTTTGACTTCTTAACTTATATGCTATCACTGCACATATTCACACTCTCTAACTTCTTTGTTATTCAGCTTGGTCCATGTCCTATATGCATAGTCATTTTCGCCTCAACTGTTGTAGATTTAGCAAGGCTGCATATGAACTCTATGAACTGAATCACTCACTCTCTTCTATTTTTTTTTTTTTTGGTACAAGACCTAGTCTTGATGGTATAATGACAGTGACAACTTTATCGGAAATTCTCTTGCTTTCCGTGATCTGTGGAACAGTTTTGGTCACGGCACAGCCAAGCCAACATCTTTTGTAGCAGAAGATAACTAATCAAGCTACAGTTTGTCTGTTTTTCATGTTTGTTCCAATAATATGAATGCCTAATAGTCCCAGCGTCCTAATTTATGTGAAAGTGTTTGACTGTGCACGGAGTTTAAGAAAGAAAGGAAGACTTTTGAAACTTGTGGTCTGAAACAAACTATAGAAATTTGTGTGCTAAAAAGAAAATTTTAAAGTTGAATTGTTACTAAATATAGAAAGGTGTCATTTTTATTCGCGACTAACTATAAAGGAAAGGGCACCCAATGGTGTAGCCTAGTGGTCAATGAAGTGAGTGAGAATCATGAGGTTTCAGGTTCAAATCCAGTGGAGGCAAAAAAACACTAGGTGATCTATTCAAGCGTTGGTGCCTTGGTGGATAGAGTTACCTGGTACATGTTGCTGGTGGGAGGTGGCATGTGTCCCCTGGAATTAGTCGAGGTGCGGACAAACTAAGCTAGACACCAGGACTATAAAAAAAAAAGTGTCACATAAAGTGGGACGGAGGGAGTAAGTCATATCGCAGTCAGTCTAGTTCCATTATAATATAAAGACCATACGTCCTCATGTCCTCTTTTGTGCACTCCCAACAGTTCCATGTTCGTGAATTTTGTGTCAAATGTGGCAATGAAGCAGTGCATTTAATTGGCTTACATCGGTGATTGTTTTAGAAGAGATGTGTCATGACATGACATGCGAATAACTTTGGTGGATGTTTGTTTGCCCCTTATTTGATTCCAAAACATGCTGTGGTATATTGTTTTTTATTTTACTGTATGCCATTAGTTTAGTGGCAGCAAATGCTGCTTGTTCGTGTTGGTTTGGTTATTCTTACAGTTTTGCTCTTTTTTGCGACTTTTCCTTGTTTCTGGCAGTTCAATTTGAGGATCGGCCAAGGGGACAAGTTACCAAACTCAGCAGTGGGGATGATTTGGAAGATGACTTCATGGCAGAGGAAGTTCATGAAGACGGTGATGCTAAATTAAAGAAGAAAAAAGAACCTAAAGTTGTGAATTTTGTAGGATGAGTGAGTCTCAGGAAGAAGTGGTGATTCTGGAAACTGAAGCGCAATCTATTGAATATGTCTTGTCCGATAACTGCAATCCGTTTTAAATTTACATTGGCAGTATTCTTTTCTCCTCTAGTTAATGAGGATCTTGGCCATAAAATACGTCAGAAAATGAAACACTTAATGACAAATTGTTTGAGAGGTGCTGCTGGGAGCAGCTAATGCCTAACGAAGTCCTTTGAGTTTTGATGAAAAGGCATAGGACAGTTTTAGTGATCAATGTACTCGCCATCAGTTCTTAGGTGAATCTCATTCTTCCCAGCTCTACTTCTATCCCGTTTCTTTTTCACGAACAGATGTTATGCTCATCTGCACTGCGTAGTATATTTTATGGAAATCATTTTTGATTGTCAAGAATTTCTGGTTGTTAGCAGCATAATAGATGGTAGAGGTCATGCTTATCTTTTTTACTTTCTGGATTTCCATCAGTAGGTACATTTCTTTAGGTCAAATAAGGCCTTGTTGAAGTGGCAAAGATTGAGATGTCGTTGTTGTTGAGATTATTTCATTTGAGTCGTGTATATGCATTTTTCTTTCCACAAAAATGAATATATCTTGTCTTGCATATCAAATGTAATATTGTATCCTGATAATAAGTTATGGTTGTTTTTAATAGTATTCAACTTGTCATTGGAATTTGGCTGTGGAAAAACGAATTTTGCTACAAGGGCAACATGAATGAAACTATCTTAATTTGAAAACTCAAATCTAAAGCCATGAGGATACGTCTACAGTATGAGTCATTTAAACCATTTAGAAGGGCAAAAAAGAAAATAGGTACTCCCTTTGTTATGTGGACTTATTTCCTTTTTGGTCCGTTTCAAAAAGTAATGACCCTCGTCTAAATTTAGAAATAATTTGGCTTAAACTTTCAATTTTACCCTAATTGAGAAGTTTTTATAACCATATAAATATTTCGGATTTTTTCTAAAGTTTTTATTTTTTCTTAAATTCCGTGCCCAGACATAAATTGGAACGGAGGGTGTAGTAGCATAAAGAAAGAAAAGTCAACATGAAAGTGCAAACTGTCCTAATGTAACAGGAATAACGACTGTCGTGCAAACAGCAACAGGCATGACCAAAGAGTGGTCGTGGACAAGGTGACTAATTGATGAGCCTCAGAAAAGCTCAGATAACTCTCAACCCCTTATGTTTTGCTGTTCCTCAAAATATGCCGAATTTCTCTCATGTTTTATAAACCAGCTCATGTTTCCTCTTTTACGGATTCAAGGATCTCTATCCCCATTCCATTCTAACTCTATTCTCTACCATTTTCTCCTTTATCCCCCCCATCCCTTTTCTTTTTTTTCCTATCCATTTTGCAGAGATCCTTACCTATCTCATTCCAGGACAACATGGTATAGTATCTTCCTTCTTTTCCCTTGTTTTGTGTTTCATTTCCTTTTTCTCAGATCATTATATTCTATTCATCATTTTCTGTATTATTCTTGTTTCATAATAACAAATTTGGAGATTTTCAACTGAAATGACACCCAACTAATCCGTAAAGCTGGTGCATAAGAAATTTCTCATCATATGAAAAACAAGGACTGAAAAAAAGTTGGTGCTTTGATGGAAGAGGTTGCCTTTTCTTTTGTCCTGGAAACTTCATCTCGGTTGGCAGTTTTCAGGATTTCAAGTCAATGGATATGTGCAGAGGCAATACAACAACAACAACAACTACCCAGTAAAGTCCCACAAAGCGGGGTCTGGGGTAATCTGTACACAGACCTTACCCCCACCCCGAAAGGGATGTCAATGGATATGTGCAGAGGCAATACAAGATTTAAATTTTATGGGTTCAACTTTTAAAGCTTTTTAACTTTGAACCACATTATATTTTTAAAGTTATGAGTTCATATCTCCTATTTGTTGCAAATTTAGTGAACTTTTACATATAAGTTTATGTTTCGCGCCGAAACTACTCAGTTATAAGATGAACCCAGTACCAAAGGGCTGAATACGTGCACCTACTACTCATTTGTGACAATAGTTGCAGACTTAAACTTGAAAATTTTCAACTCTATGTATGCATGTATATGTGTGTGTGTTTGTGTATTTTGAACCTAATGCTGTATCTACAGAGAAAAGGTGGATCTGCTCATGCTGGTTGGTTGCATGCATCTGTCAATAGTTATGTGTAAAACTAACTTTCTTTAAGATTTATCGGTTAAGATGAGGATCCGCGTAGTTGTTCACTGTAATGACTTTTTCATTTTGTTTTTTCTCTTGTTCATGACTTGACAAATATATGGGCAGGCGAATGCTGTTTCTGGAATGGCAGTACAAGATGAATGTAAGCTAAAATTCTTGGAATTAAAAGCAAAGAGAAACTACAGGTTCATTATTTTCAAGATTGATGGCCAGGAAGTGGTGGTGGAGAAGCTTGGCAGCCCTGAAGAAAGCTATGCAGATTTTGCTAACTCTCTGCCTGCCGATGAATGTCGCTATGCTGTCTTTGATTTAGACTTCATAACTAATGAAAATTGCCAGAAAAGCAAGATTTTCTTCATTGCTTGGTATCCTTTTCCTCCTTTTTTTAACCATGTTGTCTTCATTTCTCAAGCAATCTCAACTTTGGTAATTACTATGAAGACTTACCTCTTGTAATCGGTAAACGTTACCTGAGGGTTACACACTGTCAATGCATGACACATAACCTTCTTAGTTTACTTGCTGCTAAGGCTCGGGTGTTAGATATGGTTACTATAGATAGCATCGAATAGGTAGAGATAGATTTAGCTAAGAGCATGGGGGATAAGTCAATTTTCTAAAACTTCTAAATTACACAGAATACAGGTGCATCAGCATATGAGTAGTTAAGTATTAGTGACAGATAGTTTGGAGTTTCATCAGTACCTTGGTTCTCGAGTTGTTGGTTGTCCAAAAACAAAGGGCAGTCTGGTGCACAACGTATCCCCCATTCACGCAGGGTCCGAGGAAGGATCGCATCTCAAGGGGTGTGATGTAGACAACCTATCCTAATGCAAGCATCAGTAGCTGTTTCCACGTCTCGAACCCGTGACCTATAAGTCACACGGAGACAACTTTACCTATCCTAATGCAAGCATCAGTAGCTGCTTCCACGTCTCGAACCCGTGACCTATAAGTCACACGGAGACAACTTTACCTATCCTAATGCAAGCATCAGTAGCTGTTTCCACGTCTCGAACCCGTGACCTATAGGTCACAAAGAGACAACTTTATTGTTGCTCCAAGGCTCCCCTTCTTGTTGGTTGTTCCAAAAGCACTTACCAAATGATTCACCGGGTTCCTATGGGCTCTTGATGATTTTAAAAATAATTAGTTCAATTTGCAGCAATAACAAGCTTTGGCGTCGTTCTAATAACTTTATTATGAATTTTAGGTCACCAGAAACGTCAAGGGTGAGGATGAAGATGGTCTACGCGAGCTCAAAGGATAGGTTCAAGAGAGAACTGGACGGTATTCAAGTTGAGTTGCAAGCAACAGATCCTAGTGAAATGAGCTTTGACATTGTAAAAGCACGAGCCTATTGAGTCTCATGACCTTAACATCTCCAGCCTTAATACAGTTACATAACCAGCATCTTTGCTTGTGTTCATATTATACACTGATCTGTGTATCTGTTGATGTAATATTGTGTGCCTTACTCTGTAGTCCGAATGCTGCTACAACATAACAGCATTCCGTTTCAGTTCCATCTTCCTTTGCCTTAACATCTCCGAGTCTTAAAATAGACAAAAATCATATATCAATTGGTGGCTTTTTTCTTATTGTTGCTCTTAAATAAAAACATCTGATTCTGCTCTTTATGCGTGTCAACTTTAGTGATGACAACTTCTTAATGGATAACTTGTTTAAGATATGCAGACTACATTTACTAAAATAACTTATAGACTGAAATGCATCTGAATGTACAAAAACACGTTTTAGTTTGGGTAATTCCATTGCATTTTCTTTATATCAACACCATTTACCAGCTGTCATCAAAGTTTTACAGAACGTATGCAACTGTATTTTATTTTTCTCCTCTTCAAAGATTTCTTCACTACACTAACCTTCTTGGAAAACCTTGACAAGTTTAAGTTCTATACACTAACGGTTTCACAGTCGAGGTCTAATTGCAAGTAACTCTATTTAGCAAATTATATTAATATATAAAAAGGAAAAGGCTGTAACTGAATTGTTTTCTCCTACACATATATTATCCCAATACCAAGATTTATCGTTCGTGCTCCTTCATTGTGTTAGATGATTAACACAACAAACTCTATCAACAAAATATACCTCACTTGTACGTGTAAGTAATGAGTTAAAAAACCTATACTATTCATTGTTGTTTGCTTTCTTTCTTCCAGTACTGTTGTTCCCACGATTCTACTTGTTTTATTGAAGTTTCTTTTCCATCAAGAATAGAGTGAAGACCTGCAGGACCAAAGGGAGGTAGCATGGTGCAAGGTATTGCGTCCGAGGGGCCTTCAACGAGAGATTCTGACATGAACTTCTTTGTCACTCCTTCAGCTGGGCATGCCATTGCTTCTGAACAAAGCTCAACTGCTTTTCGTGGTACAACGGGCTTGTATTTCAAGAGCATTGCGTACTCGCTCAATAGATGGAACATGTAGTCATACACATAATCCATTTTGAGTTGTTCTTGAATGAAATCGCTGGCTGCCTTACCAATGGCCTCTGCCTATTTTATTCCACCAAAGTCATCGTTAAACATGATAAAACATGGTCGCAGGAAAATTAACAATGATTCAGCTTGATATTCTATTAAGAGCATAAATATGAGAATTTGCAGTAGAAATAAATGTACGTGTCATTAATGCGTGTGTGTCAATGCTGCCTGAAAATATGTATTCCTGACATCTAAAAGCATGATCATTTCGTTTTTAACTGCACCTGAGAAAACTTAAGCTACCAGTACTTTCCTCGTTCTTCAAGCATAATTTGGGTGTTGAGAATACAGACAACACTAAAATGGTCTGATGCATCGATCGATTCTAGTGACTAACTTAGAGAAGAACACTAATAAGATGGTGACGACATGATTTTGTAGCATCGAAATTTTCAGGTGAATTGGCAGCCCAAACTTGAAAATAGAGCTGGGGTCAAATGATAGATTACCTCTTGTTGATGAGTATTTCCCCAGTCAACAGCATGCTTGATAGATCGGCATTTGTCATTGTCTTTTACGGGCCAGTAATGTTTCAGCGGCATCAAACCTCTGGTGTAGAAATCGTAGTAGTGGGGTTCTACAAGTAATGTAACAGAATCACAGGCCAGAATGTATTTTTCACTCACGGACCATGCAGATCCTTCTATATAAATCTTGTATCTGACACATCGCATGGGGCAGAAAAGAGAAAAATAAGACAACATTTAGGACGATATAAATAACAAACACAGACATGTTCACGAAAAACAAAGACATACCAATAAGAAAAGTACACTTGTTTCATACCTGTGGATGCACTGACTAGCTAAGTCTGATTGCTTGTAACCTTGCCTCTGTTCTTGAATCCAGTCCTACATATATTTCCATATTCACCACTAAAATTTCTTTTGCATTCTACCTTTAATACATATTTCCAGATTCATCACTGTAATTAGTGTCACAAAAGCCGGGAATCTGATAGGCCCAGATCCCGGAACTACAGTGACAATGACAAACATGTTCCACATACATTCACCGCACCAGTTATATTAATATGGAGAAGTACCTAAAAAATACATTTATTGTTGAAGATTTGCTTCAGTTACTGTTGCAATTTTTTAGCACAATAAGTTGCTTAGTTTTAGAACGAATTTCAATTTAAATTTCTATTAGATTGTTCAAGTTAGTTGAGATACTTTAGGTTTTTTGAATTTTAAATTATGTGGATATTTTGTTCCTAATTGGTTATTTAAAGCCTTGTTATGCTTAATAAAATCATTGACAGACATTTTCGATCGGCACTTCTAATCTTTTTGCTGCCCCATCTTTTAAAAACCAAACATTTATAAGCCTGCAGTCGTATCACTTCAATTCCCTATCTTTTGGAGGGAGGTGGGAGAGGGGAAGAAGAGAGTTTCTTTTTTCTCTCTTTCTTTTTGGTAGTGGTAGAATATAGGGTAACGGGGTCTTGAAAAGCTGTATTTTTTGACAAAAGAATATGATTACAATGTTGCACAACTTGATACCTGAGCGTATACTCGTGCATTCCAGTCCTGCTTTTCTGAAACATTGCACTTGAGCAGATCCATCCTGGTTTCAGCAACAACAGGATTGCCCTTCCAATAGGCATATCGTTCCCTGTCGGTCCATTTCACCTTCTCATTGCCTTTTCTTAAATCCTTCGACAAAGTTTCCCAAGGCTTTATATTAATCTCTGGCCTACACAATGTTTTTGAAACAAAAAAAAAGTTCACTAAAACTGTTAAGATTATCATATCAATATGGATGCAAAAAATTAAGAGTTTGTACCATCCCCAGAATGACCAATCTGGAAAAACAATATCCAAACTGGCATTGTTCCCACAGTATCGGAACAGAGGTGGAGGAGCAGGGGCATTAGGGCGTCGGTAGAATTCAGTATGAATGACTGGCCAGTCAACACAGTCGAACATCAGGTCCAAATCAGGAACTTTACCAGGGTACCTACGTAACATTTGTAAAATACCCCACAATGTGAATTGGTCCCTGCTTTGAAATGACTTCCGATATGTCTCAACATATGCTCTTCCTTTCACTATCACCAACCGAAAATTTGCCGTCCTTCTGGCTCGCATCACCATTTCTTCGGTGATTCCTGTTTCTCTCCAAGGCCATAGGTCATCGTAGATCCAGCGGAAGTAATCAGGACATGTAGGCGGAGGAGCTGATGAAGTGGCTTGGTTTTGATCCGTGGATTTTGACGGGTAGTAAGAAGCAGGGCAAGTCCTTGTGAGATTCCCAAGTGTACAATTTAGTTGGACTTCCAGTTTCTTTTGGGGCGGGTTTGAGACTGCTGGTGTTGCATCAGTGTGATTGTGAAATGTTACGAGTTCCGGTTTCTTTTGGGGCTCTTTTGAGTTAGCTGTGGTTGTATCAGTGGGACTGTTGCGTGTTATGGGGGTTAATATTGACTTTCGTGGAGAATATCCTGCAATGGTCTGAAATATGGAAGAACAAAACCAATTATCCTAATAATTTCGAACAATTAAAAGATTACAAAAACAAAATGATTTAGTTTAACCAGCAAAGTGCGATTAATCAAGCCCAACAACGGGATTCCCATTCAAGAAGAGGACGAATTGGTTCATACTGCAGACAACAACAAGATATGAATACTGAACGGTATTGATAGACGGTGTCTTCGACATACATACATGATCATTGGTGCTTTATACAACAAAGGGTGTACCTATAATCACAAGGATGAAGGAACAAGATGATCAAGATTAGGTGAAGTTGCTTCACATTGGCACATAATCCCCAGTTTTTGTCACTATAGCAGTTTCCTAATGTAGCATAATAAGTAAATCTGATTCAATCCTGTTCCTATCTAGCATGAATTACTAGAAATGCTATGACTTGAGACAAGAAGTTAAAATTACTTTAAAAGCTAAAGATTACTCTACTATCCATCCCAGTCTTGCATTTTTTATGCGAGATTTTGTGCTGGGATGATCTTTCCTAGTCCCTCCAACCAAACGACTACTAATACCAGCCAGCAAAGCGAACAAAACAGGGGAGCTTTTGCCGTGCAAAGATAACCACAACCACATCCCCCTAAGGAAAAAAAAGAGCAACGAATACAGAAAACCATATAATTTAACAAAGATGTAAGAATTGAGGACCCCAAAAGAAAATGACCACCATTTATACTATTATATGTGTTATCAGTATTTATACCCGCGCGTTGCGTGGAGAATATTTTATAGTATCTTGATATTTGGCTTAATCTTATGAATAACACTTTTTGTCCTAAAATTGCTAAATGGCTTTTTATTGGTTTAATACGATGTCCTTTTATTATGTATAGATAATGTAATATATACTATATAGATACCTCTTCTAATAAAACATAGATAATATAGATTTCTTACTTTGTCCAAAAAAAAAAAATTCTTTTATTATTTTGTATAAAATGTATCAATATTTTGATTTTTTTTTTCTCTACATTATATGCAACAATAACAACAAACCCAGTATATTCGCACCATGTGGGTCTGGGGAGGGTAGTCTGTACGCAGACCTTACCCCTACCTAACAGGTAGAGAGGCTGTTTCCAATAGACCCTCGGTTCTGGAAGGTTAATAAGAAGAAGCAATTAGACTTTTCGTTTATTTTTTTTCAATATAAAGTTTTAATTTTTACATTTTTTACTTTGTCCAAAATATATGTTCTTTTATTATTTTGTATAAATGTATCAATATTTTTGGAATTTTTTTCTATATTATATGGAATAAGCAATTAAATTTTCTTCTATTTTATTTTCGACATACATTTTGATTTTATATTTTTTACTATGTTGCTTGTAATTATTTCAATTTTAAGTTAGACTTTTCTTCTTAAATTCAAATTCAAAAAGAGTAACCATTTATTAATGATGAATAATGCATAATTTAATTTTATTAAAATTTAAATTAAAAAAGAAACGAAGTAATACCTAACTCAACTAACTTTGTCTTAAAATTGTGAAGTGACTTTTTATTATGCTGCCACTTGGCTTATATGCTGTATTTAATTGCCTCTCCTATTATATACAAATAGATTATATGGAATAAGCAATTAGACTTTTCTTCTATTTTATTTTTAATATAAATATTTGATTTTTATATTTTTTTACTATGTTGCTTGTAATTATTTCAAATTCAAATTAGACTTTTCTTCTAAATTTAAATTCAAACTTAAAAAGAATAACTAATTATTGATAATAAGTAATGCCTAATTTATTTATTTTTAAATTTAAATTCATAAAAAAACTAATTATTATCTAACTTTGTCCTAAAATTGCCAAGTGACTTTTTATTATATTGCCACTTGGCTTACTATGATCTCTTTGCCTCTCGTATTATATATAGTTTGAAGTGAATCGGGTTAAAAGAAATGGGATGGGTCGATTTAAACTGGTGCAACCATGTGACATTCCGTCCAAAATAAAGGTATATTTATTGCATAGTATAACGGTAGAGTCTGAAATGACCAAATAGTATAACGAAGTATATATTTAAATTATTTTTGATAGTACAAGGATATATTTGACCTTTTCCGTAGATTATATGGAATAAGCAATTAGACTTTTCTTCAATTTTTATTTTCAATATAAAGTTTTGATTTTTATTTTTTTTACTATGTTGGCATGTATTTATTTCAAATTCAAATTAAACTTTTCTTCTATATTTAAATTCAAACTCAAGAAGAGTAACTAATTATTAATAATAAATAATGCATATTAGTTTTTTTAAAAATTTAAATTAAAAAAAAAACTAATTATTAATAATAAATAATGCATATTAGTTTTTCTAAAATTTAAATTCAAAAGAAACTAATTATTACTTAACCTAACTATCTTTATCCTGAAATTGCCAAGTGGCTTTTTATTATGTTGCCACTTGGCATACTGTGACGTCTTTGCCTCTCCTATTACATATAGATAGAAGATTATGTTGCCACTTGGCATACTATAACGTCTTTGCGTCTCCAATTATATATAGATAGATTTGATACTAACTTAATTTCCATTCATCTTTGGCCTTTTTTTACTAGCTCATTGGTCTTACTTCACTCGAACGACATCTAGAAGACTTTGTAGTCACACCTTCGTTTTTGAATTGTCTAATTAGAGGATCAAAGTCATCGCAGTAGATTCTAACACTATTCTGATATTCTTACCACTCCTCGTATAGCCAAGGATCTTGAAACCTTTACAGAAAAAAAAAAAAGTGGGAGGAAAATATTTTGGACTAGGATTTTCCTTTTGTTATTCTGCCAATCATTTCCCGAATTTGCGGTTGGTTTGGAGCAACTAATGTATTCATTGACTTGGAAAAAAATCCATAAAATACCATTAAACTTGTACTACAATATTATTTTATCCAATATTAAAGAAATTAAAATACATCCAGAATTACATATCAAAAACTTTTTCCACAAATGTACAGTTTCTAAGAAACGAAGTTAAAATGAAATAATACTAAAATATAAAGTGAGTGAATAAACAAATTTTGGATTCCACCTCAAAATAAATATGGAAAATTTATTTAACGACTTTCTTATAATTTTAAAGTCAGTACAACAGACACTATCAGAAGTAAACGAGAGATAACAAGTAGTAATAATATGAAATAATTTTTTATCAATAGAAATACTCTAATACATAAATTAATGTATAGTTATTCCATTGCACATGGTAAAATTAATACTAGGTTATAAGCCTTGTCAACTTTTCTTATTAGGAGGAAACTGTTCATAATCCAACCACACATGTTTTATCGGTTAAGTTAAATTTGGAATTAGACGTGGTATACAGTCAAAATGCACCAACTGGGCTAATTTGTGATCTAGGGTTTCTTTACATTGCCATCCCAGTTACTGCAAATTAAAATACGTCACTTGCAAATCCTAGTAAAAATGTCGTTTTTGTTTCCCACCCGATATTGGTACCTGCATTGGAAACCAACTCCCTTTGTTTCAGTTCACGTGAATCTATTTTCCTTTTGGTCCGTTCCAAAAAGAATGACCCTTTTCTAAATTTGGTAACAATTTAGCTTAAACTTACAATCCTACCCTTAATGAGAAGCTTTTATAACGACACAAATACTCCAACTCTTTTTTGAGTTGTTTAGGACTACAAATTCTAAAAGACTTTATTTTTTCTTAAACTTCGTATTAGTCAAACGTGTTTACATAAATTGGAACGGAGGGAGTAACATGTATGTGCAATAGGGAGAAGCATTCCCTATGATAATTGAGCTCGAAAAAGATATGGTTAGGTTAGGCTAGGTGCAACTTCTAGATATTGGTCAATGAGATCCCAATTTCAAATACTAGTAGATAATTAGTTGAAATTCACCTAACATTGCTGAATTTGTTTGAGAAAAAGGACGAAAAAAGTGAAGGGGAGAAAGAGAAAATTGAAGTAGAACACATGCAGGCATTTTGTAGGGCGTCGGCAACAGAACAGGGAATTCCTAACGCCACGTAACCTTGTACAACAGACACCCAAGCGTACTTGTCACAGGAAAATTGTTTCACTGTCTCTGTCTCATACGTATGATGTTCTATGAATTACTCTATTAAGATTTTTAAATCGCTAAACGATAG
Organism: Nicotiana knightiana; assembly: GCA_005239525.1. NCBI lineage: Eukaryota > Viridiplantae > Streptophyta > Magnoliopsida > Solanales > Solanaceae > Nicotiana > Nicotiana knightiana. The sequence continues at coordinate 23,428 of MDKJ01029285.1, forward strand.
CGTAAAAGACGGGTAAAATGCAAGCTGTAACACTGTCCCGCCGCGCTTATAATTCTTTTTCCCCGACTGTCCCGCCGCTTATTCGCCAAACAGTTTTTATTGCTCCTTCAATAATGTCCAGCCGCTTTTCGGGTCGGACTCGAACTATAGGTCAAAACTATCTCATTGCTATTTGCTGGTGTTAAGTTAACACTCCTATTTGAGTACAGTTAAAATATTTTTTAAAATATATAAAATCATAATTAAGAAAAACTATTATCTCCCTAATAGTAATGATTGACATTGACACTATTAAGTCAAGCTAATAACTTTGGCAGTATCAAGCTAATACAGTAAAAAACAAAGAAGAGAACTGTTTTTTTCCAGTTAAGGTGATAAACTAGGGAACGGGTAAATATAGTTAAAATAATTTATAGAGAGGTGATCCATGCCAGAAAGTAATTAAGGAGACAATAACTTTCCAAATTAAGAGTAAATAATGAAACTTACAATATCAAAGGAAGAGTGCAGCAATCGCATGGAGACGATAACGCCGATGAAGAGGAGAACAGAGATGAAGATGGTTAGTGAAGATCTCACAGTTGTCTTGGTCGCCATTAATGAACAGCTAGCAGATTATTTCTGTGAAATGTCTATAAAGCCCTAACTTTCCTTCTCTCTCAGCTCAGCTGTACTACCCCCTCAACACTTGTCAACAAAAAGATGCAAGTTGTTGCATGCACCGCTATACACTTGTCCACCTAAATATGGAAATATGTAGCTGCCAATATTTTCTTCATAGAGTATTATTAACCGTCAAAAATACAAACTTTACCTTTTTCTAAGTTTCACAAGACTTTAGTGTATACCAACCTAAAACGGCATTTGAATTTGGTAATAAGGCTAGGTGAAGTACAAATTTAGCACGCGAACCCCACCCCTATTGGCCCAGCTGAAAGAGAGAAGTGGCCGCAGATGGAGAAATGTATTTACTTCTCTTAAATGGTATAGTGATGACTAGTCGGTGAATGGTGATACTTATTTTTAATTTGGATTGAATTATAAGAGAATTTTGAAGGGGGAGGCCAGACACCTAAAGCGTGAGCTCAGATGAAGAAATTAAGTGGAAAGTGGAGATTTTATGGAGAATATGGAAGAATAGTGTGAATTAAGTAGCAAGATTTTTCTCTTGCCTGGCGCTCTTTCTGCACTAGTATGCTGCAAATTCAGGTGATCCTTAAAAAAAGAAAGTGAAAATAGACCCAAAGAGGAGCTGCGCAAAAAGTTAAAATTGTAGGAAAACATGGAGGTTTAGTGTGAAGTGGAAGGTGCGGGTGCCAAGAATATCCTGGTGCTAGCTGGGGCTCTTTCTGAACTAATATGCTGCTAATTCAGGGGAGCCATGTTCTCTATTTGTTACCCTCAGTTTGGTTTGAATTGATGTGAACCTACTTTATGAAGCAATGAGAACGAGGAGCAATTTCTGGAATTGCTTATAGCTAGTACCAAACATCTAGCAAAGGTGGCAAAACGTCAATGGAAGGTATATTTGAAGTCGTTGCTTTTCTTAAATCGTTTGAATAAGCTGTGGGGTCAACTAACATGTAAATTAGTCATGGGGAGAGTAAGTTTGACGCTTTCTTCTGTACACTTGTCATTTGCCTAACCTACGTACTGATTATAAATGGGGTACTATTCCCTACTGCTTTTACCTATTCTATCATTAATTATCCAAGAAAATTAAATCCATAATTTACTTAGTTTAGAGGTCTTTACTAGTTTTACCACAGAGAATCCTACTACATTTATTATGTTACAGTTACGTATGTTGTGTTAATGTTATTGCAAATCTATAGCAATATAAAATTGAGGTTTTAGGAATTCCGTGGAACTAAATGGGTGGTTTTCACACATATTAAGAAACTCACTTTTTAATATTAATTAGTAATAAAATTTATCATATTAATTTTTACTATCTCTTTATATGAATATTCCTAACATGTACCCATATATTATTTACTCCAAGGTAATGTAGGATAATTAATTCATTCTGAAAAATCACTTATTTTGGACCACAAAAAAAAAGTCAAAAAATCACTTATTGTGGACCGGAGGGAGTACCGCAGTATACTTACTATTTTGGGGCCTATTTTGTCGTATGTTTTTCATTGATCTTAATAATAAAATACATCCTCTGGTCCAAATATTAGTAGTTTTCTCAAACTAAACTTATTCTTAAATTTTGACATTTTTGTATTCGGCACTGTTGAATGTAAATATTGTGAATGCAAGTTTCAGGATATTAGGCCGGAAAACTCGTGCAACTATTCCCCTACAAGTTAATCACTAGCGCATCCAAGGCCTTGTCGCCCAGCTCAACTGAAGAAGCCTACCTAGCTTAATATGAAAAGTGCTAATTTGATCCGGATAAACTTCATTAAAAAATGCCGTTACCTCGGAATATTTAGATCAAGTACGAAAACTCAAGAATTAATTTATTACATAATTTCCTTCCAACCCTATCTTACAATTTTAATTGGTAAAGTGTTAATTAATTGACATATTCAAGGGAGATAAAAGGTAATTTACACAAATACTCTTACGAGTAACACAATTAAATATCTTTATTAAGGGGTGTACAAAATTTTTAAAAGACAAACATATTGACTGAAGCAGTATTATTGTTTCATACGAGTTGCAAAATACTACTTCAGTTATGTTCCTAATTGTTGGGCAAAAATAGTACTCCATATTTACTGTGGTACTATTCACTTTGACATAATTTTCGACGAAGATAGGCTGTTTTAAATATGATATTCACTTTGACAAAAACTTCTGCCGATGGCCTAAAAGGATCAATAAATTAGAAGTTCAGCTGATGACTTGAAACCTGTGATCATCAATTACTCTATCTACCACATAGTACATACTCAATTCACGTTGCAATTTAGTTAAATTGCTCGTGGTATAGGTAATATTTTTCGGGCTGACATTACAATTACCTAAATCACATTGGTACCAACTCATTTTAGCACCAATCTAGTTTCTTGTCTATCTTCTTGACTACCTAAAGAATAACAGCTACGTTTTCTCTTTTTGCTCCTCTTTCTCCATTTTAAGGACTTGTTCTATAGAACTTTCTTTTCTTTTCATAAAAGAATCAAGAGACAATTGATCAAAGGGTATGGGCATTTTACATGGACTTTCATCAATTGGCCCCTTAACCATGGATTCCATCATTAGTTTCTTCTCAATACCTTCAGCTTGGCATGCCATTATTTCTGAGCAGAGTTCAGTTGCCTTTTCAGGCACACTTGGCTTGTATCTAAGCAGCTTAGCATATTCATTTAAGAGATGAAACATGTAGTCATACACATACTCCATCTTCAAATCTTCTTGAATAAAATTGCTTGCAGTTCTACCAATTTTTTGTGCCTGAGAAAAATCAGCAGGACAAAATTAATTGATTATATTATTGATACTACCATTTAGTTGTTGTAAAGCTTTACCTTTTTGTTGTGTCTATTCCCCCAGTCAACTGCAAACTTAATGGATCCACACTTGTTATTTTCATTTATGGGCCAGTAGTGGACTAGTGGCATCAAACTTCTCGAGAAGAAATCATAGTAGTGGGGTTTTACTAGCAAAGAAACTGAGTCACAAGCAAGAATATACTTCTCACTAACAGACCATGCAGATCCTTCAATGTATATTTTATATCTGCATGCATTTGTAAGAATCTAGCTTAGGTCACATAAATAAAGAATTGAAGTAGGGTATCAATTATCATAAGTTAATGAAGTTGGACAGAGGAAACAGGGGAAAAACCTTCAATTGGCAGATTGGTATTATAGTTGAATGACAATGAAGTTTGATTGGATTTACCTATGGTGACATTGGTTTCCTAAGTCAGAATTCTTGAATCCTTGCTTTATCTCTTTCTTCCAATCCTGTAAACAGCAGCAAATGTGTCAGTATTTTCTGAAAGCTTCTGGAGACCAGAGTTCTCCGTGTGATCTATAGGTCACGAGCTCGAGTCGTGGAATCAGTCATTGGTACTTACATTTCGGTAGACTACCTACATTAAACCCTATTGAGGTGCAGCCTTTCCCTGGTCCCTGCGTAAACATGGGATGTGCACCGGGCTGCCCTTTTCAGAAGACCAGAATTCATCCTTAGTTCTGATGCCAAATGGGGTAAATACTATTCACACTAACTATTTACACCAAAGTACACTAATTTACTATGGTTATATGAGGTGAGAATATATATTTAATTAACCAAGATTAGGTCGCAAAAGTGTATCTAACGGACACATGTCATGTTTAAATACATTTGGTGTAAATATCAGGTGCGAGTAAATGTTTTCAAGGGAGAGTGCGGAAACTCACCTGGACATAAATGCGAGCATTCCACTCCTGATTTTCAGAGACATTGCACTTAACGAGCTCCATTCTCTTCTCAGCGACTTCTGGATTGCCTTTCCAGTAAGCATATGGTTCCCTATCCTGCCATTTCTGCTTCTTACTCCCTTTTTCAAGATCCTTTAACAAGTTTTGCCATGGCTTTATATTGATTTCAGCCCTACCAAATTCATCAAACTAGCAACTTATATACATAGCATGCAAAATGTAAAGGATGCATAAAAGTTGTAAAAGTAAAAATATGAATCCTTACCATCCCCAAAAGGACCAATCAGGAAAAACAATATCCAATGTTTCACTATCTCCACAATATCGAAACAAAGGTGGTGGAGCTATTGCACTATCTCCAACAAAATCACTTGATCTTATGACCGGCCAATCGACACAATCGAACATTAAATCAAGATCAGGAATTTTTCCAGGGTATCTTCGTAACAACTGAAGAATGCCCCATAATGTAAAAACATCTCTAGTTTGAAACCCCTTCTCATATGTTTCTACATAAGCCCTTCCATTCAAAATTACAAGTCTGAAATTCGCAGTCCTGTTGGCCCTTTCGACCATTTCTTTCGTTATTCCTGTTTTCCTCCACGGCTTTAAATCTTCGTGTATCCAATGGAAGTAATGTGGACATCTAGGATTGGCCGATGAAGGTTTGTTGTTAATGATTTTGTAATCTGGTGGGTAGTAATTTACTGGACATGTTCTTGTGAGGTTACTAGATGAACAGTTGAGTGGATATTCTCGTGTCCTACTTTGCAATACTTTGTTTACCTAGAACATATCGAAAAGAAAAAAAAAATGTTAGCCAAATGTGATCCAAAAGAGAGTTGGAAACATAATCTCTTGGCTACTTTATTTTACAACAAATTCTTTACGAGATATGACATGAAGTGTCCGGAGAGGAGCTTTAAAACAACAGCACAATTGTCTCTGTTTGACCTATAAGTTACGGGTTCGAGCCGTGAAAGTCGCCGCTAATATTTTGCATTAGGACAAACTGTCTATATCACATTCTGTGGGATGCGACTCTTCCCGGATCCTGTGTGAACTAGAGATGCCACGTGAACTGCCCTTACATGAATGAAGTGTCCAATCTACTTCAAAATTACCTATTTTATACAGCAACTCATTTCGGTATAATTAAGTGCTGAAAGTGTTGGAATTTTCTCCACTTACAAAAAGAAGACTCCATAAATAGAACATGAATAATTACAGAAAATAAACTTACGGCTGTGGTTGTGTCGAGAATCTTTGTCCACATGTATGAACCTAGTACGAGAAAGAAGACCAATAAAAGAATAGAATGTCTTGCATAGGGCTTGTTGATGTAATGTGGAAGCCAAAATGAGTCTGTAGATCTTCTGTAATTCCCAACCCTTTGGTATCCAATATCCATGATTTCTTCTAATACTCGATTTTGCAGATTTGTATCCTTCTGTCTATTCAAAAGCCCTGATATTAATCAAGATTACAGATTAAACGGAAAAAGAAAAATACTTTTCAATACTAAATTGGTCAGATAACATGCATATTCCACCTTAATAAAAGTTTTTCTCGTGAACTTGCATGGAAATGGCAAGAAAAGAAGCGTAAAGCTTGTTCCCTTTTATTTATGTTTCTTACAGTAAAAGTTACCTTTGAAATGACAGGTGATTTAAATTTGATTAGTTCGACTTATAAAATCTTGATCGAACATTTGGGATTATTGTTTGGAATTTAATACTGACTGAAACTTAGTAATTTGTATTTAAAAATATATACTCTGTATGAAAAATGTTGAGTCCGATTGAGCCCGAAACATTTTTATTTTAAAGCAGGGAGTATGAAAGGAAAGAAGAAATAGAAAAAGAATGGTTTGTGCACCTGTTTTTTCAGGTTCTGCATAGTACTGTACAATAATTTATTGCTGGTTCTCCTTTTTTCCCTTTCTTTATGGTTGCGTATAACAGAGATCTAATACTTGGAGCCATGCAATTGAAAGTGGAGAATGAAAAGCAAGTAGTTTAATTATCTTGAATTAATCTGGTAATTAATTTTGTAGAAAAGGAAAATTACATATGACTACTCTAATTGTCCGAGTCAATTGAGTGGGCTCCCTCTTAGACCAGAGATTTCAATGGGCAGTAAACCAAATTTAGCTTCAGTTATGGGGCAGACCATCGTTCTAGGGAATCCTTTTGTCCGGAAAAATTGAGAAAGTGAGAGGAAGTTAAAGGACTTTGATAACTTAAATGTATTTTTAAAAAGTTGGAGGTCTTTTTTAGATAAGAAGCTTTTTTGAAAGAGAAGTTTACCAAAATTTGCAAGTGGTCCGTCAATCACCGGTCCAATGCTGTTTTTTTTCCTTTTCCTTCTTTTGCCATTGCTACAGTAGACAATGCTGGTCAATTAATTAAGTAGGAGATTATTTTTATTTTTACAAATTTGCAGAAGAATGTCAAATTTAAATCAAATTCGAAGACTCGAAAATCATTCTAATTTTCAGCAGCATTCTTTCATAGGAGTATTTCTCTTTCATCTTGTATGGGTCAAAATCCATCTTTAAATATTTAAGCCAAAATAATACTTGAAAAAAAGTCCCCAAGTTGTCGTTTGTCGAAACGGCCCAAGAAGCGGCGAAGTCCATGGTTGAAGAGTCAGCAAGGGCCGTAGTGGAGGTGTCAACACAACTAGAAATCCGCTAAAAACCGACCAAAGTTACTCGATTATGGCCAATTACCGACCAAAACGCGACCATTTATGTGTGGACGGTATTTTGACGGTCAGAAAGGAATATCGACCAAAGTTGGTCGGTATTTTAATTATGTAATCAAAAGATTCACCATCTGAGAATCGAATCGGGGTCTGTACGGTAGCAGGATACTATTCTACCACTAGACCATTGGTGCATTTTGTTTTAAGATTGTCTTTTATTTGATTTATACTCTTTAATTGAATTTTCGCACGAAAATAACCAACCAATATGGGACTTGGGCGTATGCCCCGAACTGCATGTTAGGTTTAGAGCCCCGAGGGCTCGGATGAGTTTCGGGTAGGCTACGGAGTTTCGGGTGCACTGATATTTTGTTCATTGCATTCACGTTACCCCAGTCGCGAACGCGTAGAGTAATTTAGCTGGGGGTTTTTTGTTCTATGCGAACGCGTGACCAGGGACACGAACGCGATGGGCTGGGGGAGACCCTACGCGAACGCGAACACGAACACAAACGCGGTCTGGTCCACGCGAACGCGTAGTGTAACGGGCCTAGGGGAGGGGAAACTGACTTTCCTCTATGCGAACGCGGCCCTGCGACCGCGAACGCGAAGGCTTGAGGAGCTAAAGCTCCGCGAACGCTAGCCCTGAGACGCGAACGCGAAGGCTAACATGCCTGACTCTATGCGAACGCGGGCAGACCCATGCGAACACGATAAAGGCCTGCCCAATCATATTTAAACACTGTTAAACACGGACATAACCCTTTCTTTCACTAGTTTTCGAACTAGTAAGCCCTAAGGACGATTTTCTTCCCCAAAGTTCATCCCCAAAGTGTAGGTAATCAATTATAAGCTCTACTCTTTCAATTCCCAATATTTTTCTTCACTTTTAAATCAAAAATCAAGAATTTTTATAGTAAAAATTGAGGGTTTGGGTATAACTAGGAAATTTTATAAAAATCGAATCTTTACCTCGAATTGAGGTTGGATTTCGAAACTAATTGCATATTCGGGCTCGGGGGTGAATGGATAAACGTAATTTGATCTGAACCCCAAGTATGGACCAAGCGGGCCCGGGGTCAGGTTTTAACTTCTTTTGAGAAAACTTAGGAAAATAATGTTTTTTTATTAAAGTTAGTTCCTTTAGCCTAAATTAATGATATTAAACTAATGATCATTAGATTCGAGCGGGTTAGAGGCAAATTCGAAAGGAAAAGCGTTAATTGAGCAGTGAGTGGCCTGCGAAATTGAGGTAAGTGTTTGGTTTAACCTTGACTTGAGGGAATAAGAATTCCCACCTAAATGCTCTGTGAAATTAAATGTGTGTGGTGTATAGGTGAAGTGACCAGTATGTACCAATAAATTATTGTTGAACATTGTCCCTTCCTCGTTTTCCAATTATTTGCTTCCGGGCTTAATTATTTAAGGATCATTGATGTTTATATGTCCATTTGGATTCGTTAAGTCATTGTTAAGTATTGTTTGGAGTATTTTGAAAGTGTTGGATGTTCTCTTGGTTTTTTTTATGTTACATAAGGATTGACCTGGATGTCAATGTTACGATATGTATAAAATTTCCGGTTGGTTTCGTGTGAAATGATAGTTGATGAAGTTTATGAGTTTACAATTATCGATACAAAATGTTGTGAAAGGCTTGGCCTGAATTGTGAAAGTTTTCGTAATAAACTGGTATGATATGTCTGGTGGGAGCGGGTTGCACGCCGCAACAAGGAGTAATAAGGGTGGACAGGTGGGATCGGGTTGCACGCTGCAACAAGAGAAATAAGGGTGGTATATATAGGGAGGAGCAATAAGGGTGGGCTGGTGGAATTGGGTTGCACGCCGCAACAAGGAGCAATAAGGGAGAATATTCATGTTTTACTGTTTATAAAATAAAGGCCGAAACACTCATTGTTTTATCGTCATTATTTCATATTCTGCTCTTACTGTTATTTAAAGTGAAACTTGTTCTGTTTATAATTGTTGAGACATAAATATTATGAAAGGTTTTGACTTAAGTTATGAAAATCCTTTTTATAAATGAAGTGATGTGATTGTCTGGTGGGAGCGAGTTGCATGCCGCAACAAGGAATAATAAGGGTGGACATGTGGGATCGGGTTGCACGCTGCAACAGGAAAAATAAGGGTGATATATATATATATATATAGGGAGGAGCAATAAGGGCGAACAAGTGGGAGCGGGTTGCGCGCCGCAACAAGGAGCGATAATGGTGAATTTTTATGTTTTACTGATTTTCAAAAATAAGGATTTGGAAAACTCTGGTTTTATTTAAAAGGTTTTCATACTCTGATTTTTATTGTGATTTAAATTGAAGGTTGGAAAAATTTGAAGAGTTGATTACAGTTGATATTTGAAAAGTGTTATCCGAGTTGCTTTTATTTATTGTTGCAAGTTACTGGTTATCGAGTTTATTATTATTTCTTTCTTGCTTTATTATATATATATATATTGTTCACAAGTTATGTAGTTAAAGCCCTGCCGTAGCCTCGTCACTACTTCCTCGAGGTTAGTCTCGACACTTACTCAGTACATGGGGTCGGTTGTACTGATACTATACTCTGCACTTGTGCAGATCCAGGTACTGACCAGTGTTAAGTTCGAGACATAGCTGTGCATTTTCACGGAGACAAGAGGTAGATCTGCTGGCGTTCACAGACTCTTGGAGTCTTCTCTACACTATTTAGTTGTTGTTTTATTTCATTCAAAACAAGGATATTTTTCTTTCAGCCAAATACTTGTAGCATTCATTAGTAGTTCGTGAATTGTGACACCAGACCTTGGGTAGATATATAGTTGGTAATAGTTCGTGGTTCGGGTTAATTGTTGATTGTTGTTGGTATTTCATGAAGTTATCTAGTGAAAAGTATTAGATTCGTATTTACTTTTAATTGTTCTATTATGTGTAAATAACTTTAAAGGAAAATGGTTAGTAAATTTCTAACATTGTCTTGACTAGCAAGTATTGTGTTAGGTGCCATCACGATCCCGTGGTTTGAGAATTTGGGTCGTGAAAAGTTGATATCAGAGTACTAGGTTGCATAGGTCTCACAATTTATGAACAAGCTTGATAGAGTCTATGAACAAGCTTGATAGAGTCTGAAGGATCGGTACGGAGGACGTCTGTACTTATCTCTCAGAGGTTATGAAGTTAGGAACAAACTCATTTTATTTCTACTATGTCGTGCAATTCTTGATATCTTAGAAAAATATTGTTGAACTCTTCTATTCTCTCGAAAATGGCGAGAACACGTGCTTCCTCTTCAGCTAACCAACAATCCGGTCTTCCAACAGCAGCCACTCCTATTAGGGCCGGAGGTCCAGGCCATGTCAAGGGAAGGACACAACCTACTGCTCAGACAACAGCTCCAGCTGCGAAGCCCCAGATTGAGATTGATGAGGGGGCTCCAGCTCATACTGTTCCAGCTGGACCAGCTCAGGTCCTATAGGGGTTCATTGCTACCCTGGTACTTCAGGATGCTTTGGTCCGATTAGTGGGCCTTATGGAGAGTGTAGCCTAGACTGGCGCACTCCCTGTTGCAGCAACCGCATCTCAGGCTGGAGAAGGGGTCCAGACTCCTGGTACCCACACTCCTGATCAGACTACTCCTCAGATCCAGACCCCAGCAACCAACCCAGTTGGGGTAGTTCAAACAGTTTCTACAGCCCTGGTCGCTGAGGGGACAACTATGACTTCCGATGCTTTGTGGAGACTGGGCAGGTTCATCAAGCTATTTTCACTCCATTTCAGTGGTACACCTTTTGAAGACCCACATGATTTACTTGAACGTTGCTATGAAATAATGCATACAAGGGGATAAGTTGAAAGCAACGAGGTTGGTTTATATGAGCTGTGAAGTTTAACATTGTGGATTATCAGACATTGTGACCTGTGACTTCGTGCCAAGTGGGGAAGTCCACTGTCAAGGAATAGATTGCGGGATCATGTGTTATATCGATGTTGGCCCAGAATGTATAAGGACAGATTTTTCAAGAGATAAAGCTTGGACTTTCGGTAGGTCTTCCTCTTTAATAACCCTATACCTCAATACCAAAGGAGTTATATAAACAACTTTAAATCTACGGAAGGTCTACTCAGCTGGAAGTCATGATTGCGGATTTTGGGGTGCTTCAGAGGGAGTGCAGTAGTTGACGAGCTTCTAGACTATAGGGTTTGTGCCAAGATTTATCTGTATAGAGCTCTACTTTTGTGATTATTGTGCATAAATAGGGATGAGAGTTACCCCAAATAATAACGAGGAGTATATGAATAAAGGGGGTAGCTAAGCAATGTTGAGACAACATAGTAAAAGAAGAAATTGGCCGTCGGTGTTTTGTGGCAAGCCTACGAAGAGGACGACCAGCCATTGCAACATCAACTACTTGGATCAGTTCTCCCAAATGCTATTGATAGAATTTGTTTCTCAGACTCATTAGAGGATTCAATTATAATCGTAAAATTTTGTACGACGCAGGGCAGATTGATACTTTATTTCGGCTAGTGGTAAAAATTGTCCTAGACTTAGGGGAGTCATATTTCATCAGAGCACTTAGGCTACGTGCCCCATTACAGTTACAACTCAACTTACATGTCCAGCTAGGGGAATGGGGCCGGAATGTCGAAAGTGGAGGTCAGACTCCTAAAGGTGGAGACCCAGCCTGTTGATATACTTCTTATGGTAGGATTGAGGTCACTATATCAGATAGTGTCATTACAATTACAATTTCTAGTTATTATAAAGTGCCAATTTCCTTAACTTTATTCGATTATGAGTATCTAATAAAGTTCTCCTAATATGCTCCACTCATGGGTGAGCTTCATAAACCTGAATCTACTTATGTGAATACTTGTATTGGGGGAAATTTTATGGAGATAGATATGTCTATCAGTACGTGTTGTAATTTTGTTTTAATGGAAAATATTTAGAAGAACAAAATGAAATATTTTTGATTAGCACGATGTGCATATTACTTGTGATTCAGAACTGAGGGTGAGACCTTCTCATTTTACTATGATTTGGTATGTTTAAATCGGGCTACAAGCTGCGGTGGAAGTTATATAAGGATGAGGTCCTTGTGATGAAAATTATTGTGTTTAAATTCTCTCTTGTGAAATTAAAATTTGTGCTATAGTACTAATAGGAGTCATGCATGTTAGGTTTGTTTAAAAAAAATTGTGTAAAATTTTCTGTGCATAAATTGCCAAATTTGTGCTATAATTATTGAGCTTTAACCCGCGAGGTAGGTGCCCGCCCATATGGCGTTAAATGAAACATGTTAATTCAGGTAGATAATTATGAGTTCTTCATGCGTCTTATCTCGTTGGTATTGTGAAGGTTTGAAAGGAGATTATTGTTAACGTGAAATTATTTGATGATTCTGCAATTGATTATTAGCAACTATTAAGATCATATTGAACGAAAAGGGTGTTCCATTCAAATGGTCGGGCGAGTGTGAGGCGAGCTTTCAAAAGCTCAAGACAGCCTTGACTTCAGCACCGATATTGGTGTTACCATCAGGTTCAAGATCTTTCACGGTATATTGTGATGCTTCCCGTGTTGGGTTGGGAGCGGTATTGATGCAAGAGGGCAGGGTGATAGCATATGCGTCTCGACAATTAAAGATTCACGAGAAGAATTAGCATGTCCATGACTTAGAGTTGGCAGCCATTTTTCATGCATTGAAAAATATGGAGGCACTATCTTTATGGGATGCCATGTGAGGTTTACACGGATCATCGCAGTCTCCATTACTTGTTCAAGCAAAAGGATCTTAATTTGAGGCAGAAGATACTGTTAGAGTTATTGAAAGATTATAACGTCACTATATTGTATCATACGGGGAAGACCAAAGTGGTGGCTGAGGCATTGAGTAGGAAGGCAGTAAGTATGAGCATCAGAGACCCGGTGGTTTGCTTTCGCAGATAGAGATTTCTGAGTGGAAGTGGGAGCATATCACTGTGGACTTCGTTGTTGGACTCCCATGGACTCAGAGGAAGTTCAACGCCATTTGGGTTATTGTGGATAGGCTGACTAAATCAGCACATTTCATTCCAGTGGCAAGTACTTATACTTCGGAGCGGTTGGCAGAGATATAAATTCGAGAGATTTTTCACCTTCACGGTGTGCCCGTGTCTATCATTTCTGATCAAGGTACGTTGTTTACTTCGCACTTTTGGAGGACATTTCAGCGCGAGTTGGGTACACGGGTTGAGTTGAGCACCGCATTCCATCCTCAGACGGGCGGCCAGTCCGAGCGTACTATTCAGATTTTAGAGAATATGCTCCGCGCTTGTGTTATTGACTTTGGAGGTTCTTGGGATCAATTATTGTCGTTAGCGAGTTTGCCTACAATAATAGCTACCAGTCGAGCATTCATATGGCTCCCTATGAGGCACTATATGGTAGATGGTGTAGATCGCCAATTGGATGGTTTGAGCCGGGAGAGGCTCGGTTATTGGGTACAAACTTAGTTCAAGAGGCCTTAGATAAGGTCAAGATTATACAGGATCGACTTCGTGCAGCTCAGTCTAGGCAAAAGAGTTATGTCGACCGTAAGGTTCGTGATGTGGCATTTATGGTTGGAGAGAGAGTATTGCTTCGGGTATCACCCATGAAGGGTGTTGTGAGATTTGGGAAGAAGGGTAAGTTGAGCCCTAGGTATATCAGGCCATTTGAGATTCTGGAGAGAGTGAGGGAGGTGGCTTATAAACTTGCATTGCCTCCAGGGTTATCCTCAGTTCATCCGGTATTTCATATATCTATGCTCCGTAAATATCACGGTGACCCGTCCCACGTGTTAGATTTCAGCTCTGTCCAATTGGACAAAGATTTGACTTATGAGGAAGAGCTAGTAGCCATTCTAGATCGGCAGGTTCGTCAGTTGAGATGAAAGAGTTACCCTTCAGTTCGAGTGCAGTTGAGGGGTCAGCCTTTTGAGGCAGCTACTTGGAAGTCCGAGTCGGACATGCATAGTAGATATCCCCACTTGTTTGCCAGTTCAGGTAATTTTCTATGTCCGTTCGACGACGAACGTTTGTTTTAGAAGTGGAGATTGTGACGACCCAAAGGGTCATCTCATAAATTAAGGCTCCATTCCAAGCTCACTAGACTTAAAAATATTAATTTTAATTACCTCGATTTGCGTGCACAGTCCGGACGTAAAACCGAAAAGCTTTTATGTGAAAATATGAGAAATAGAAATTTTTGGAATTTAAAACTTGGTTTTAGTTGACTTTGTTCAACATTTTTAGTAAACGGGTCCGGATATGTGTTCCGACAATCTCGGGAGGTCCACAGTAAAATATGGGACTTGGGCGTATGCCCGAAACTGAATTCCGAGGTCCTTAGCCTTAGAAATCAATTTTTGAAAGAAATTATTTTGCTCGATTATTAATGAAATAAAGAAATGAATTAATGTTGAAAACCGTTGGTATCGGGCCCGTATTTTGGTTCCGGAGCTCGATACATATTTTTTATGATATTTAAGTCCTATCTATGAAATTTGGTAAGAATCGGAGTTGATTTGACGTGACTCGGATGTCCGGTTGAGAAATAGTGAAAGTTGAGTGTTCTTGAGAAAAATGATGAGTTTTGAGGTTAAATCCATAGTTTTAAATGTTATTTTCATGATTTGATCGCACGAGCAAGTCTGTATAATATTTTTAGACTTGCGTGCATGTCTGGTTTAGAGCCCCGAGGGCTCGGGTGAGTTTCGGGTAGGCTAAGGAATGCTTAAACTCATAAAATATTGATGTAATTGCTGTTCTGGTGCACTGATATTTTGTTCATTGCGTTCACGTTACCCCAGTCGCGAACGCGTAGAGTAATTTAGCTGGGGGTCTTTTTGTTCTATGTGAACGCGTGACCAGGGACGCGAGCGCGATGGGCTGGTGGGAGAACCTATGCGAACGCGGTCTGATCCACGCGAATGCGTAGTGTAACGGGCCTAGGGGAGGGGAAACTGACTTTCCTCTATGCGAACGCGACCCAGTGACCGCGAACGCGAAGGCCTGAGGAGCTAAAGCTCCGCGAACGCGAGCCTTGAGACGCGAACGCGAAGGTCAACATGCCTGATTCTATGCGAACGCGCCCACGCGAACGCGATGAAGGCCTGCCCAGTCATATTTAAACACTGTTAAACACGGACATAACCCTTTCTTTAACTATTTTTCGAACTAAGCCCTAAGGATGATTTTCTTCACCAAAGTTCATCCCCAAAGTGTAGGTAATCAATTCTAAACTGTACTCTTTCAATTACCCAATATTTTTCATCACTTTTAAATAAAAAATCAAGAATTTTCATGGTAAAAATTGAGGGTTTGGATAGAACTAGAAAATTTTATAAAAATCGAATCTTTACCTCGAATTGAGGTCGGATTTCGAAACTAATTTCATATTCGGGCTCGGGGTGAATGAGTAAACGTAGTTTGGTCAGAACCCCGAGTTTGGACCAAGCGAGCCCGGGATTGAATTTTAACTTCTTTTGAGAAAACTTAGAAAGTTAGTTCTTTTAGACTAAATTAATGAAATTAAACTAATTATGATTAGATTCGAACGAGTTAGAGGCAAATTCGAAAGGAAAAACGGTAATTGAGCAGTGAGTGACCTGTGAAATTGAGGTAAGTGTTTGGTTTAACCTTCACTTGAGGGAATAGGAATCCCCACAAATGCTATGTGAAATTGCATTTGTGTGGTGTATAGGTGAGGTGGCGAGTATCTATGCACTACTAAATTATTGTTGAACATGGTCCCTTCCCCGTTTTCCAATTATTTGCTTCCGGGCTTAATTGTTTCAGGATCATTGATGTTTATATGTCTATTTGGATTCGTTAAGTATTGTTTGGAGTATTTTGGAAGTGTTGGATGTTCTCCTGGTTTTTTATGTTACATAAGGATTGACCTGGATGTCAATGTTACGATATGTATAAAATTTCCGGTTGGTTTCGTGTGAAATGATAATTGATGAAATTTAGGAGTTTTACAGTTTCTATTTACAATTATCGATACAAAATGTTGTGAAAGGCTTGGCCTGAATTGTGAAAGTTTTCGTAATAAACTGATATGATATGTCTGGTGGGAGCGGGTTGCACGCTGTAACAAAGAGTAATAAGGGTGGATAGGCGGGATCGGGTTGCACGCCGCAATAGGAGAAATAAGGGTGATATATATATAGGGAGGAGCAATAAGGGTGGACAGGTGGGATCGAGTTGCACGCCGCAACAAAGAGCAATAAGGGAGAATATTCATGTTTTACTGTTTATAAAATAAAGGCCGGAACACTTATTGTTTTATCGTCATTATTTCATATTCTGCTCTTACTGTTATTTAAAGTGAAACTTGTTCTGTTTACAATTGTTGAGACATAAATATTGTGAAAGGCTTTGATTTAAATTATGAAAATCATTTTTATAAATAAAGTGATGTGATTGTCTGGTGGGATCGGGTTGCACGTCGCAACAAGGAATAATAAGGGTGGACAGGTGGGATCGGGTTGCACGCTGAAACAACAAAAATAAGGGTGATATATATATATATATATGTATATATATATATGTATGGAGGAGCAATAAGGGTGGACAGGTGGGAGCGGGTTGTGTGCCGCAACAAGGAGCGATAAGGGTGAATTTTTATGTTTTACCGATTTTCAAAAATAAGGATCTGGAAAACTAAGGTTTTATTTAAAAGGTTTTCATACTCTGATTTTTATTGTGATTTAAATTGAAGGTTGAAAAAATTTGAAGAGTTGATTACAATTGATATTTGGAAAAAGTTATCCGAGTTGCTTTTATTTATTGTTGCAAGTATTATTATTATTTCTTTCTTGCTCTATTATATATATATTGTTCACAGGTTATGTAGTTAAAGCCCCGCCGTAGTCTCGTCACTACTTCGTCGAGGTTAGGCTCGGCACTTACTCAGTACATGTGGTCGGTTGTATTGATACTACACTCTGCACTTCTTGTGCAGATCCAGGTACTGACCAGTGTTAAGTTCGAGACATAGCTGTGCATTTTCACGAAGACAAGAGGTAGATCTGCTGGCGTTCGCAGACTCCTGGAGTCTTCTCTACACTATTTAATTGTTGTTTTATTTCATTCAAAACAGGGATATTTTTCTTTCAGCCAAATACTTGTAGGATTCATTAGTAGTTCATGAATTGTGACACTAGACCCTGGGTAGATATATAGTTGGTAATAGTTCGTGGTTCGGGTTAATTGTTGATCGTTGTTGGTATTTCTTGAAGTTATCTAGTGGAAAATATTAGATTCGTATTTACTTTTAATTGTTCTATTATGTGTAAATAACTTTAAAGGAAAATGGTTAGTTCTTCTATTCTCATGACCCCTCTACCTCTATCATTACATTATGGTCAGCAATGCATATTTCTTTTATGGGTAGAAGTTCAAATTTCTCAAGGGTAGAAGTTCAAATTTCTCAAAAGTTCAGCTAGCTTCTTGTTGTTCATCCCCCGACAACGAATGTCCTACACCCCAACTCCTTTTTCCTTGAAATATTCCTTGATTACTTTCTTTTCAAATATAGTAAGTACAACCTGCCAAGGTCATTCCATATAGTTCATCTACAACTTTATTCCCATTAGACCAGTTGATTGCGCAGTTCACCTCTTGACACCAACCCCTACAAGTCTTTGAATGCTTGCCAATTGAGTATTTTAGTCCATAATTCATTTGAATAGGCACATTGAGAAAACAAGTGTTCAACAGATTCAAGCTCAGATTCCTTATCATGCCCCACTTAGCGGTCAATTCTTTTGTATATAGCCGACCATGAGCTACCAGAGTAAAATGGAATAACCGTTTAGGAGAAACAGTATTATTACACGCCATCTTCCTCCACGAGACTTTCTGAAAATTACCTCTAAGCTTAAGATACAGGTGCTTGATTGAGTAGTGCTTCAGTTTCATTAGGTCATCATAGTTGTATCCTTCTTGCGCAATGGCCTCTTTGGATTTTAATATTTTCCTCACCCCCCAGGATGTTTGTTTATGGTTCACCTCCCACATATGTTGTTCTTTGACGTAGTATGTGTGTACCCATTAAATCCATAGTCTATCCTTTTTCTTACATAAGTTCCATAGATGCTTACTTATTGCTGCCTTGTTCCACATGTGTATGTCCATAACATTGAAACCCCAAGCTGTTTTTGGTTGACAGACCTTTTCCCCAAATAGAAATGACTTCTTTGTGGCTTCAGTACCTCCTGTCCATAGATATCTTCTGCAGATGGCTTCAACTTGCTTAATGATTTTCTTAGGTAGGATGAAGATTTTGGCCCAGAAATTTTGCATTGAAAAAGATATGCTTTTGATTAGTTGTAGCCTTCCCGCATAGGACAAGAATATTGTTGTCCGGGAGATTATCTTTCCCACCATTTAATAAATCAACGGTTGACATTGTGTGATTGATATCCTTTTTATACTCAGGGGAACCCCTAAGTATCTCATTGGTAGTTGGCCCCTAGATATCCTCAAAGTATTTAATAATGTCCTCCTCAATATCTCTGTTCACACACCCCCCCCTCCCCCCTCCCTCCCCAAAGAACACATAGCTTTTTCCTTTGTTAACTGCAAGTCTAGAAGCTTGGGAAATTTTTTGAAAGCATTCATACAGAAGCTTTACTGATTTAGTGTCACCCCTGCAGAACAAGAGAAGATCATCGACAAAATCTAGTTGTGTTATCTTCAATGTCACACCTAGGATGGTAGTTGAAGTCAGGTATATGCTGCAGTGTTTTCAAGCTCCTATTAAGGTTCTCCATGGCCATGACAAATAGAAAGGGAGACGTGGGATCCCCTTGTCTTAGCGCCTTTTTAGCTTCAAATGGTTCTGTTGGTTTTCCATTTAGTAAGATAGAATAGGATACACTTTGGATGCAACTCATAATCTATCTAACATACTTCTCAGGGAAAGCCAAGCCAATTAGGATCTGCTCTAGGAACACCTATTCAATTGACTCATATGCCTTTTGCATATCTGGTTTCATCATGCATCTAAGTGACAATCCTTTGCTCCCATATCCTAAATTCATGGCTTAGAATGATGTTATCTGTTATGACCCTTCCTGGAACAAAAGCAGACTCTGAATTGTCAACTAGATCATCCATAACTACTTGAAGTCTTATCGTAAGGATTTTTGATATTATCTTGCACAATGTGGTATAACATGAGATAGGTTTGTACTCCTTTATAGATGCAGGGTTCTAACTTATGGAATAAGTGTTACTGATGTACAATTGATGGGCTTGAACATCTCAGCTTTGTTGAAGAACTCCAACACTACTTCTGTCACCTCGTCTCCTACAATGAGCCAAGTTTTCTTGATAAAGAAGGCATTGAAACCATCACACCCAGGTGCCTTCATATCTTCGATATCCTTTAAAGCTTGCCACACTTCCTCCCTTGTTCCTAGTAAGATCAGTCCCTTCTCTTGTTCAATTTTCAATATAGGCCCTTCCTTTATGATATTTAGGTCAACAACAGGTAATGTTATAGCTGCTTTCCCTTGTAATCTTTTATAGAACCCAATCACCTCCTGAGCCATTTTGTCATCAATCAATATTTGATCTCCCTGCTCGGTTGTCAAGCATCTAAATGCCATTTTGGGAGTATCTATTTTTCATATTTTCAAAAACGTATGCAGTATTTGAATCACTCAAATTTAACCATTGCACTCTAGAATTTTTCTTGTATATGCTTTACTCAATCTTCCCCCATGTCTCCATCTGTTCATTTAGATCTTTTTCCTTTTAGATTAGTGCACTATCTAGAAGTTGCCTTCCCATTTTCTCATGTACCTCTTGTAGATTTTCCTTAATCTTTTTGAGGTTGTCATCCACTCCCACAAAATATTTCATGTTGTGTGTTTTCAACTCCTGTTTTACCCATTTCAACTTTAGCGAGACCCTCTTCATGTATCTTTCATCAGAATTCTTCTTCCAGGCTTGGTCCGCTAGAGACATAAACTGTTGATGTTCAGCCAAGCAATTAAAACAATCTAAAAGGCGTTGTTTTTTTCCCTGTCGCATGAGTGATTATCACCTTTATAGGTGAATGGTCAGAAACGTATGGCTCCATTATTATGGCCTGTAGAGCTGGCATTGATGTCATCCATTCTTCATTAACAATGGCCCTGTCGATTCTGGAATATACATGGTTATTAGTCCATGGATATGCTCTGCCTGTAGTTTGTAACTCAGATATTCATGTATCTATCGTCAATTCTCTGAAATCTTTCATTTTAGATTCATGCACCTCTGTTCCATGTTGTCTATCATCTAAGTTGGCAATCCAAGGCTCTTGTTGCATTCCCCACAATCCTCTCAGTAGTTCCCATAATCTCCTTCTCTCATGTATGGTGTGTAGGCCGTAGACTGTAGTGAAACAAAAACACATATTTTCTGCATATATCCTGACCTTCCCATGTATATATTGTACATCCATATCCACCAGATCAAATGTTAATATACGAGGATTCCACATCACCCAAAATATACTTTTACTAGTATTACTAGCATTGGATAAGTAGCTCCATTCTGGAGCAATTTGTGTAGTAACTTTATTGGCATTACTCTCCTTTATTCTATGTTCAATTACAACCATAATTCCCAATTTATTTGACCTTATAAACTCTTTTAACTCCTTTTGCTTATATGCCTTATTTAAACCCCGCACATTCCATGTAATTATAGTCATTTTGGAATGAGATGGGATTTTGAAGTACCCTCCTGCTCCTTTTCTCCCCATTGTCCCCTATCAGTAATGATACTAATATTATGCCCAATGTTACTATTATCATTTAATGGTTTAAAGCCATTAGTGACCTCAATGTTCCTCTCACTTTCTGTATTAGAAGGTATAGCAGCAGATTTTCCTCTTACTGCTATCCACCCCTCATGTTGCACTTGCTCATTTGTGCTCTTTGTCTGATTATTTGTTTCTTTTTTGGTCGCTTCATTGATTCTCAATACTTGAGCAGTATATGGATTGCTTCCTCCCCCATTATTAGCATGTTGTTGTTTATCCCCCCTGCATTCTCATTTTTCCTCCACAATTTCTTAGTATGTTGTCTTCCTTGGAAGGTCTGTCTAGCTTGCCTCTGCTCACGGATTGGTCCTCTAACCATTCTTGGTAAAGGTCTAGTAATGTCCATATCAATCAATGGCCTTCCAACTGATATTCTATCAACATTTGTAGTGCACTCATCTGCATATAGTGGGTTTCCCAAAGCACTACCAATTTTACGGAGTGATATCATGTTCCAGCAATTTAGAGGAAAATTTGGTAACTTGATCCACAAAGGAATAATACTGAGTATTTAATCGTGTATACTAAAATTAGGAGTCCATGATTTCATGATAACTGGCATGTTATTGATTGTATGAGGCCCTGAGTAAAGTACCTCATTCCTTTCTTTCATACTCTCAAATCTAATCACAAAGTAGTCTTCAATATGATAGTATATCTGCGGTTTAGTTTTGAAATTACCTTGAACAACAATAAATCTCTCAATGACCCCTATTGATGGGGAGTCACCAATCACATACAGGACAATTGCTTTCATCCATTTTTCATTATCTTGTTCTATATCTTGTTGTTCAAGTTGCACTATCTTCAGTCCCTCATCTATTACTGGAGGTGTAAATTGCAAGTTCATCCCGATTGCTGCTAATTTGTTCCCCGCCACCACGTTTGCCCATGTTTGTACGCCTTGGTTGTTTCTAGGGATCTCTCTAGTTTCAGCAACACTCTTCACGTCATTTCGCTCAGATACTCTTGAATTTGTTACTTCGTTTGCAGCTTTAGTCATCTCAAAGCGAGCTTCATCCTCCGTTGTTCATGTTTGCAATTTTTCGAGGCTCGCCCTTTCAATCTCTTTCTGAGTTTCTTTCCCCTTCGTCATAGTCATTGGCAGATTCCCTGATTCACCAACGATAGTCATGTTTGCCGGTGTTCTCGAGCTACCAGACATTGCTCCCCTTGAAATTGGCAATCCTTTTGGTGATTTAAGGTTGCCAATTCCCGCTCCTTCAGGCAGTGCCATCCCTATAGGTGATCTCGAAGTCCCAACTCCTGTGTTCCGTCCCTTCACAGATAGAAGCTTTTTGAGTGAGATCTTCGTTGTGTTCTTTTTCGTCCATCCTCTCTCCATTCCATCCTCTCTCCATTCCATCGAGCAGCGCACGTTAGCAAATCCACGTGAACAAGCGCCAACAACGTTTAGAGGGAGTTTAGAGATATTAATGTTAGCTAAGATTAACCTTTATTAGTATAATGTCGCGCCCCATAGTATTACGTCAATGTTACATTCCGCAGTATTATATCACGATGATGTTACGTTCCGCAGTATTTCACGATGATGTTACGTTCCACAATATTATATTACGATGATATTATGTTCCGTAATATTATATTACGATGATGTTACACTCTGTAGTATTGTACATTGAAATTGTCGTAAGATAATTGACATCGGTTCAATGAAAAGATTATTTGGAGATTATAAGTATTATGATATTTCAAACAAGTGATAAGTAAATTCGTGAAGGTGAGAGGGTAAGCAAATTGAAGAAAGTGAATTTCATCGAAATTTGGCAATTTGGGATAAAATGCGGTCCACGCTATAATACCCCATATTTATGGACTAGTGTCATACAAGGTGCCACATGATCATTATAGTAAGACGTATAATGTGTGTTGAAAATGAATAATATTTTATGTAACTTGAGATAATTCTTAATTATGTGAATAATTGAGTAATTATGAATTTTTAAGTAAAATATTAACTTGTAAATTGGATTTTTTTGGATAATTACTAAGGGGACAGCCTTCATATGGGTTTATGAAAACTTGGCAGCTAATTAAAGTCGATTTAATAACTCTTATATGTATGTGAAATATGACATTTTAAGAGATTATAGGTGGCTAAAGTAAGCCTTATAAGTGAGGCCCACACCATTATAAAAAGGGGAGCTTTCTAATTCATTTCATTCATTTAAGAAAGAATGTCATACGAATTTGCTTTGGAAAGTAAATTGCTTCAACAAAATTCAAGCAAAGATTTCTTAGCATTTTAGCAACGTGGGATTTTACAATTTTAAGGGAGTACAATTATCGGGACTTTCCTGAATTTATGTACATTTTCTAGTCTCATAAGTTACAGTATTCTCCCTTATCGGGACTTTATATTCAATTGAGTATTATCTTCTTCCCGTCAAGAGAGCAGAGAGTCTATATATACAGTATTACAGTATTTTCACTACCATCGAGCTATAATCGATGGGCAGGCCCCTATTGGGCAACCTCTGATTAGATGGGAAATCATATACCGAGCGCCTATGAGCGAGCCCAACATGGCCGAGATACAGAGCCTAGTATGGTCGAGCGCCTATGAGTGAGTCTACTACGGCAGAGCAGTTATATATATACCGAGCCTTATAGGACCAGACAACTATTTTACTTACTATATTAAGAGAGTTGAGTCAGTATCAGCAGGTAAGCATATCTTCAGATTATCTTTGACTCCTAGTTACTTTCAGTTATTACATTATCAGTTCGATTTCAGCTTTCAGTTATTCCGCTGCCTTACATACTCAGTACATTATTTCGTACTAACGTCTCTGTTTAAACAAAGAATTAGATTCTCTGCCAAAGCTATCTTAAGAAGAACACGAGTTTCTGATAACCAAAGAATATGCTAATAATTTTAAGTAAATTCGTAAATAGAAAGCAGAAAGATGCATAAAAAGTAAATATATTTCAATAGTGGTTCGAACGTGTCCTTACAAGTTATATTTTACTCCATTTTATAGAGAATTTCTTAATATAACGTCTACTCTTTTTAGTGATTGGGTATTAATGGCTAATAACGGCATTAATGTAACCTTACAATGATTAATCGTAATTGTTGCGTGAAGATTATGTAAAGTTTTGGCTCATTAATTGAAAATCCCCGAATCTGCCCTTTATTCCGTCTTGATTCATTCTGATTGTGTCTTTTCGCCTTCTCAATTAGGTTGAGATTCCCGTATCTGATTACCTCGTGGGTATGCTGTTCCGTTCCTCTTTATCTCGTACCTCTTCATAAAGTCTCGTCCAGTTGTTATGTTGTCATTGCTCCACATAGATTGCTGAGTCATCATAAATATTACACGTGTGAAGCTCATTTTTACCAATACAGATTGTCCCCCCACTTATCATTTATTTATCGATTAATATTTGATAAGTGAATACTCATTTATGGCGGGAACATTTTGCCACCGCTTCACTCGTTCCATGGCATCCGTCTCTAAATGTATGCGTCGCTTGTCACTTTCATTTGATGGCCATGCCATGTGGCTTTCCCGGATTGGTTATGCAATTATTCAGCGCCTTTTAGGGCTTTTTGGGGCTGCATCAGTCTCGAAGTGGCAGCTTCAATTATGACTTTCACATCAGTATTTTTTCCATTTTTTGACGGTTTCTTTTGAGTATAAATACCCCCTTTCCTTTCTTTACTTTCACGGAAAACTTCTAACCTTCTTTCTTTATTTGTAAATTCTTCATCTTTATAAATATGTCTTCTTCAAACCAGCAATCTAAAAAGGTCATCATTGTAGATGAACTGACTCCTTCTTCTGCTCCAACACGGAGTAGGAGGGGCGGTAGGCTTAGGAGCTTAAATTCTATTCCTTCCAGGGGTTCTTCTTATTCTTCTCCCCCGACATCTTCTTGGTCTAACACTCCTTCGTCTTCTTCGAGGGCTAGGTGTTGGTTGATTTCCCAATGCACACGCAAGTGTACGTGGTCGACAAGTAATATAGG
>ML437285.1:0-26970 GCA_005239525.1 Nicotiana knightiana
CATATTACTGCCTATACTTGTGCTGTGAAAGGGAACGACTTAAAAGATGACGAGATTGAGTCTGTCTTATTGAAAAAATTTGGAGAAACTCTGTCAAAAGGGGCTATGATGTGGTATCATAACCTGCCCCCGAATTCAATAGACTCGTTTTCCATGTTGGCAGACTCTTTTGTAAAGGTGCATGCCGACGCCATCAAAGTCGTTACAAGGAAGTCTGACGTCTTCAAACAAAGAGAAAACGAGATGCTGAGGGAATTTGTATCTCGCTTTCAAATGGAGCGGATGGAATTACCACCAGTCTCCGATGACTGGGCAGTGTAGGCCTTCACTCAGGGCTTGAACGAACGGAGCTCGATAGCTTTGAAGCATCTAAAGCAAAACTTGGTTGAATATCCCGTCGTAATTTGGGCAGATGTGCACAACAGGTATCAGTCAAAGATCAAGGTCGAGGACGACCAATTGGGAGCCCCCTCGGGCTCAGTATACCCTAGAAGTATATTAGCGAAGGAATCAAGGTTTCGAGAAAGAGAACCGAGGCCAAGTAAGGAAAGGTACCAGCCTTACATCGAAGATCGAAGGAATTCCCAAGGGCGCAATATACCTCGTAACGATTGAAAGATGGATCGAGGTCAGAATTCCCGGGGACTCGTGAACAAAGCCGGGTTCGACAAACGAACAGGGCCGGTGGAGGCACCCTGGTTATTTGAGTACAACTTCAGCATTGATGTTTCAGACATCGGATCATCCATTAGGAAAAATCAAAGATACCAGATGGCCAAAACCCATACTGTCAGATCCTTTGCAAAGGAACCCTAACTTGGTGTGTGAATATCACGGCACTCACGGTCATAGGACCGACGATTGCAGACAGCTCCGAGAAGAGGTAGCCCGACTGATCAGTAAAGGGCACCTTCGAGAGTTCCTCGGCGACCGAGCTAAAAATCAATTTCGGGAAAGAGATGAGAATAGGAAAAACGAAATAGAAGAACCACATCACGTCATTCATATGATCATTGGAGGGATCAACACTCCGCAAGGACCCGTCGTCAAGCGAACGAGAATATCCATCACCAGGGAAAACGAACTCAGAATTACATACCCGAGGACGCTCTCACATTCAGTGAAGAGGACATCGAGGCCCTGTCTTAGCCTTATAACGACACATTGGTGATTTGTTTTCTTTTGAATAAATTTCAAATTAAACGTGTGCTCGTGGATCCAGGTAGCTCGGCCAACATAATCAGGTCGAGGGTGGTAGAACAACTCGGGCTGCTCAACCAAATCGTGCCCGCCTCTCGAGTCCTCAATTGATTCAACATGGCGAACGAGAAAACAAAAGGAGAGATCACCCTCCTGGTCAACGTGGCAGGTATAACCGAATATACCAAGTTTCATGTCATCGAAGGTGAGATGAGGTACAATGCCTTACTCGGGAGGCCGTGCATACACTGTATGAAAGCAGTACCGTCAACCGTTCATCAAATGATGAAACTTCCAGCGGAGGACGGAATAAAAATAGTATACAAGGAGCAACATGAATCAAGAGAGATGTTCGCAGTGCATGATGTGGCACCAACATCGATGCCTTCTACATCGAAGGATCAAAAAGACAAGCAACCAACCAAGTAGCAATCACAAACTACGTTCCCGACTGCACCCGGATGGACGAATAAAAGGACCGCGCCGCGTCCTCGAAATGAGCAATTGAAACATATGGAGGCTCGAGCACTACCAAAGTTAAGGTACAACCCCTTCTCTTTCTTATTTACGTTTTCTACTAACTCATGTGCAGGTGTTCGATTGAGAGGAATTGAAGCACCCTCCAGCTCGAAGACCTTAGGTTTTAAAGCATGCGTTACGCTCTTTTTCCCTTAGATCGGATTTTATCCCAAATGAGTTTTGCCGACAAGGTTTTTAACGAGGCAACATCCATATACTACCTGATAACTCATCAAGTATTCAAGGCTTCTCTTCAATCAACCTCAAATACTGTGGGGAATCCCCCCCCCCCCCCAAAAANCGAAGAAATTGAAATATGCCAAAAAGGGTCTCGATAGGAAAATGATGTATCGGACCAAACGGTCGAATAAACCGTGTACGCGTAGGATAATCGAACCCTCGATGGAGAAAACATGTATGCTTGTACCAAGTAATCGAAGTAGTACATATTATCATCAAAACGTTTTATGCTTCCAAGAAGTTCACTACTTTCACAAGAAACGACCCCCGGGCCAAAAACTCCCAAACACTCGGGACTGTCATCGACAACAAAAACATAAGCCCTCCACGAGGAAATATCAAATCTGTAAGACCTAGAAGAGGCATGCTAAAATCGTAAGCCCTCCATGAGGCAGCATCTTGTAAGCCCTCCATGAGGCAGCATCTCGTAAGATCTCTATGAGGCAACATCTCTTAAGCCCTCCATGAGGCAACATATCGTAAGCCCTCCATGAGGAAACATCTGGTAAGCCCTCAATGAGGCAACATCTCGTAAGCCCTCCATGAGGCAACATCTCTTAAGCCCTCCATGAGGCAACACCTCATAAGCCCTCCACGAGGCAACATCAAAAATCTCTAAGACCTCAACAAGGCATGCCCGAATTGTAAGACCTTAAAAAGGCTTAATCCCGATATTAAATATATATATTCGAACTTGTAAGACCCCTAAAAAGACATACCCTGGATATAGACACCGAGATTACCCCACTTGGGGACTAAAAGGCTACAGCCAAACATAAAGAGCTTCGATCATATCAGCTCCAAACAGTATAAAGAGCCTCAGGGCCGACGAGACCGAGTCAAACTCTGACTCGAGAACCAAGCCCTAAAAGGTTAGCTACCGGCTACTACCAACTGCTCATCGAGCACAAAACCCCAATGGCTTCATTTCGAAGTCCAACTCATCGGACTAAATTATCGTCATGCATCAAGATTCAGAAAAAAAACAAAGACAAAAACAAGTGGAAATTTATACAAAGGGAAAACCAGAAGGTTTCTTTTTATATGTGTAATGATACAAAGACACATTTAAAATGCTCTCTGGGATCCCTACGCAAAGAATCAAGAAAGAAAAAGCCTAGTTTACTCCCGGGGACTTAGTCTTTCTTCCCCTCGGGGACTACGGCTCCATCAGCATCCTGGGGATCGGCTCCCTGGGGACTGTTATCTTCGGAATCGGAAACAAGGAACTTGGCGTCAAACTCATCCGCCTTGACCTGATTTATCTCCTCCGATAGGTCGAAGCCCCTAGCATGGATCTCCTCGAGGGTTTCCCTCCGGGATTTGCATCGGACATAATCATTGATCAGTCTCTCTCGATCGAAAGCCTCCCAACTTCATACGAGCCTCGGCGGCATCTTTCAAATAGATGACCACCTTCTTATAGGCTTTTGCACGAGCCTCCTCGGCTTCGGCTCGAGCATCCACGACCTCGACCTTCATATTTAAAAGGTCTGTCTCAAGCTTTGTAATCCTACTCATCTAAACCGAGTTGCTTCCTCGAGCATTACAAAGTTGTATCTCAAGGGCGGGGGCCTTAGACAGAGCTTTCTTTTCAGCCGCAACATGAACACCTATCTGTGCCTTCAACTTGTTGCGTTCGAAAATGGCCTGGTCGATTTCGCCCCAAAGGCATTCCAGCACCTCCATTTTTCTCTGCAACTGAGAGGGTGAAACATTAGTTTTCGAAAGTGGAAAAGGAAGCAGATATTCCCTCAATATGAAAGTTACCTGCTTCTCGAGATGGCCTCATAATTTTGACATCGGTTCATCTCCGATCGGAGGTGTAACAACTCTCTTGTCTTCTTATCACAAAGAAGCCTAAAAGATTTCTCCCCGTCCAAGGCTTTCCGCAACTTAGCCTCACTGCGAAGCAGCTCAGACTTGAGTTTGTCGAAGGCCAGTGGGAAGGAAGGCCCAGTTAGAAGGATAAAAATACGAAGCCGAGAAGGCCAAAAGACTATCGAGGCTCACCATAGAGCAGAGCCGCTGAGCCTCCTCGAATGTCGAGCGCGCGTCCACTGGTCTAGTGTCGTCTGCCCCAATTGAACCGCCCTGAAAATCCTTCGAAGTACCTTCGAAGGAAGAAGAAGATGGTGGCAAAGGACCTCTGCTCATCCCCTCTCGTGGAACCTGTCCCCCGAGGTTGGAGCCCCCGGGTTCGACAGGCCCAGCTGTATCGGGAGACTTCTCAGTCCTAGCCTTCGACATGGTGCCGTCCCTTTTGGTCACATCGCCGCTTGTATGCCGGCCGATGGATGCGAGACCTTCCCCGATGGTTGCATCTTCTTTGTGCCTCCGGGCAGCCCCTGCCTCATTCCAAGCTTGCTGGTATTATTTAATTTTGGTGATTCTTGTATCCTCTAAATAAATAGAGATTGGCTTGTTTAATCCTGAAAAAATATTTCACATTGCCGAAATAGTTTCTTAGGACAGTGCCCAACACGACTCAAGTCAATTCGTGTATTTTCGCTCACAAATATTATTATAATATTATTATTATTATTATTTTCCATGTCATTTCCCTACATAAGCAACTATTACAATTAGATTTGCAAGTTTGCAACAGCAGGCCAGCAGTAGAATTCATTAAAAGGAAATCATTTTAAATTTCTAACTCGCTAATTGCAACAACAACTAACAAGCAACAGAATTCAAGTTTACACAGATTAGAAAATTAGGGGGCTTGGGTGTTAGGCTTTGTCTTATTGGGCTAGAAAATAGAAATAGAGGTGGGCTTGGACTTATAATATTTCAGTATTTTGATATTTCGGTAAATTCAATACCGAGGATCATACCGAAATACCGAAATATTAAAAATCCTATACTGAAGAATACCAAAATATCAACAACAAAAAATCGATACCGAAATACCAAATTAATTCGGTTCGGTTCGGTTCGGTTCGGTTCGGTTCGCAATTCGATTTTTCGGATATTATGCCCGCCCCTACTTATAATAGTAAGTAGGAGTGGGAAACGGGTGGGTCGGATATGATTCAGGTCAAAATGAGTAATGGAAAAATTTGGTAATTTATCCGACCCGACTCATATTTAACACGGGTAATAAACGGGTTAACTGGCGGATAAAATGAGTAATCATATTATCCATTCATGACTTCATATTAGCCTCAAGCTCTAATATGAATTTGCTGCCCTTTGTAACAGAAGAACATTACTGAAATATTTTTTTAATAATTGTGCTATCCATTGGTTACCCATTTGGTTACTCATTTTTCTAATTAATAATACAGGTAACTATTCATATTCGATTCGGTTTAAAAAAATCAGTTATCTAACCTATTTTTAATGGGTTGGGTTGAATGAATAACTATTATTTTTATCTATCTTGCAAGGTGTAATAATAAGAAACCTACTTTAACTCAAAATAAGATAACATAGTACTATATGAATTTGACCATAAATTCTAACTTGACATTGACATGAATTGAATAAACCATGAAATATCAAATCGTAAAGAATTCAGGTTTTCCTACTCCAACTTTCAACTAGTTTTCCAATAATTTTACTATTTCACGACTTCCTAGATAACAATATGGGGCTTGAAAAGCCTTAATAGATCTGGCAAAATAAGCTCAACTTGTCCACCAACAAAACTACTTACAGTCTAATAGTACTAGCTAGGGTCGTAGAAAGAAAATTGATAAATCGTATCAAATTGATAATTCGAGTTAAATGGGAAAAAATATTTGATATGATTTGGTTTGATTTGGTTGGTATTGAAAAATAAGACCCGATCATAATTTATTTGGTTTGGTTTTAATTTAAAAAAGTCAAATCGAAACCAAACCAACCCGATAGTACATTTATATATTTTTTATAAAATTTTTATACATATAAATATTTATTGTAATGTAATTTATAAATATTTCTTAAACTTTTTCACAGTTTTATCTTTTAACGTATTATTTCAAGTTTAGACTTAACATTCTTGAATGGTAAATAAATTTTATAGCCCATAAATGTAGTAACTCAAGCAAAGTTCCAATCAATATGAATGCTAACAAAAGAAATTCAATTCAATACTAGGAATGACGATAGTGTTGGATAATTATTTTAATTTTACATCGGTTTATAATGAAAATGCATAACTTAGTTTATCTTTTTCTTTAGTGCTTAGTTATGTAATTAATATTAATACTTATTAGATATACTTATTTTAGCATGACCGATATAATATTTTTAGATTATGTTAATTTTTATTATGGCTTATTAATTCGAAATACTTATTTTATGTAATTTTATGATTTTATCTTTGTTATTGAATATTTTAGTATAATGCTACGACTTATGTCATATTATTGTGTTAACTTCTTGAAAAACACATTATATAGTTGTATTTTATTAGGATTAAGAAATATGTGGAGCACAAGTTACATATATCATGTTACGAAGACTTTACCGGAAAAAACTCCAAAAATCCAAAAAAATTCGAAAAAACCGAGATTGAAAATCCCGACGTTGTTGGTTAAGTTTGGTCTATAAATTTAAAAATCATACACGATTGATTTGGTTTGATAATTGAAAAATTCGATCCAACCCGACCTATATACACCCCTAGTACCAGTGAGATACACGACCGATGTTATTTCAATATTCACAGTCTCCTTTCCTTGCGATAGAAGCAAATGCAAATTCATAATTTAAATATTACAGTTAGTGTTCGAAATTTTACCTTTTAGCTCATTGGTTATTTGTTTTGCAATTTTATATTTGTACTTAATTAGTAAATTTTTAATACACACACATATTATATATATATATAAAATTTAAAACAAAATTATTGGATTCAGATAAACTCGTGTATTACTCTCTTCTCAAGACACATGTTAGCTCAATACTCACAGTCTCCCTCCTCCTTTTTAGGTCCCTTAATCATGAAAAAATAAATCTCTAAGTTGTGCAACATGAGGTAGCCTGCTAGCTACTTGCCGGGTTATTGGGTCCCAAAGGAATGCACTTTGGAAAGAACCAATTAAATTCCTAAAGTATGGCTATTTTATTAATTATCATCTGCCATTGTTTTCCAGGAAAACAAATCTGTGTGCTGAAAACAATCACATGTTTTTTAGTCAACTAAACTGTTCTCAACTATAAGGTATAGAGTTACAACGAAATAACTAACCAAATACAATAGAATATTTTATAAGTACGGAAACCATGGTAAACTTGGCTTATATATACAATTACATCATGTTTGTTACTACTGTCCGATTAAATAAAATAAGGATTACAACTAGTGTAATTATTTTATGATAAGGTCCATTTCGGATAATTTTGTAATCCAATTAACTTCTAATTCCAATCATTACATCAATTTCTAATTGCGGGCTGCTTAAGAAACTCTAGGCTATACCGCGTATTAGAATATGGTTATGTTCATATTATTTTCTTTTCCTTGAAGAAACTGATGGGGACGTCACGAGGCGGAGCTAGAAGGTTAAGTACTAGCTCAACCAAATTTACTAAGTTTTACTAAAAAATTCATTAAATAAGTATCAAAATTAAATTCAGAATCGAGTTACTAACACCTAATGTTGCTATCTAAAATTTAGAACCGATAAGCTTTGCCTCTGAACGCTACCGTCACCACATACCCTCCCCACCCAACCCCCTACCTAAAAAGTGTTCAGAATTGCATCAACGGATTAACTTTGTTACAAAGAATTTTTCATTTCTAATGATTAATCTCGCATAGTTGAAGCCTTCAAGCAAGTTGCAACCAATGGTGACTCGATCGAGTGGGATTGGTCTGCGACGGCACAATATGAAAGGGTTTCATCCCAATGTATAGATTGTGCCAATGACTAATTGAAGTGGTGGCAGAATTTTCAGATGTATTTAGTATAGAGATATTGCTATTATAAGAAGCCCAACTGTCGTTATATGTCAATTTTTGCTCCAAATACACAATTTTAAGCTAACGCCGTGCAAGTATAGAGTAGCAGTACATCTATATCTGCTTTGTAGCAATAGATGCAAGTTTAATATATACATGCGCGCGCATATATATATATATATATCAAACCTAATATAGTGATCGTATATGCAACAACTACATGCAGAAAAGTTAAATCAACAATTAAATATATAGATCCCACACTCCTTAAGCATAATAATTTTATATGGATTAAATACAACATGCCTACCAAGTAACAAGCATGTTATATCGTTAGCAGCAAGGCCTATTATATATCACACATTGTATAATTGCCAGTCGTGAAATTTGTTTCGCTATGGGTAAAAAGAATCATATAATTTGACAAAAACTGAAATATTTGAGCTCAATTTTAATTATATATCATGAAATTATAGAGGGTGCAATGACATACTTGTATGTAGAACAATATAAGTAGTTGTACATATATAATTGTTGTTAGTAATATGTATTGCTATAAAATAAAACAATAAATTTTCTGAAAATACAGAAATAGTGAGAAATCTCACTAGTGCGGGCTCTAGCGCGCGATTAGCGCGGCCGCGCTAGTGGGATTTATCTGGAACAGTAAGAAACCTGACTCGGGCGACCACTAGCGCGGGCGCGCTAGTCCATGCGTCCTCAGCTTCTCTTCTGGAAAAAAAAAATTAATACAAGAATAAATCGAGCCCACTGAATACACAGTGTGTCCTTAAGGAAATTATTCCCCTCAAGTATCCGAGGTTTTGGAATATATCTTTTGAGGATAGAACGATTTAACTCACCAGGACCGGACCGAACCGGACCTTTGTCAAAAAGATTAATCAAATACGAAGTCGAAGTCGAAGTCGAGTCGAGCAACGACGACGATAGCGTTAGGCTTGCCTTCTTCTCAACTCTTTAAAA
Organism: Nicotiana knightiana; assembly: GCA_005239525.1. Taxonomy (NCBI): domain Eukaryota; kingdom Viridiplantae; phylum Streptophyta; class Magnoliopsida; order Solanales; family Solanaceae; genus Nicotiana; species Nicotiana knightiana. Next base: position 8,840 of record ML437285.1, read on the forward strand.
GCCGGAAGAGGAGCTTCTCTATATATACATATAGATTTTCTTTCCTTCTTCCAACGAGGGACAAAGTGCACAAATTCTCCCCCATTTCTTTTCTCACCATTTTCTATTCACTATCTTTAAGCTACATCAAGCTTAAAATTAAGCTACACAATAAAAGCTTATGTAGACACACACAAAACATCGATTGGATTTCTAAACAAAATTATAGTAGTGATCTTTTAAAACAAAAATTGGGATTATTTCTTTGACCATGTGGTAAATATGTTGAGTGTAAACTCGTATGCACTTGTGATTATCTGCTAAATTAACTAACATAGAACGGATAAGCTTGAGCTATTATATTTTCCGTACAGCCACTGAAATAATCATTATAAAACCTTAGCTAATAGCTTAATACATAAAAAAAAGATGTGGACTTCCTATCTCATAACCTTTCAATTTCACTAAAGTTGACTTGGTGAACGTAAATTAAGTTATTATCATGGTAGAGTTACAATATTATTTACGAGTTTTGACGAACTCATTATTTTTTGTTTAAATTTTATATTTATATTAAAAAATCAATTAAATATATATAAATATTCAATTGCGAACCTAGTAACTAAACGAGCTATGAATTCAATAGCAAATTCAGAACTCATAAACTTCAAATTCAGATTTCGCCTTTGGTAATCATACAATGAGGAATCATCCCTCCATTACAATAATAAATTTGAATAATTTACTATTTTAAGTTTGGGAGAGGAATATTTAAAAGAAATAGTTTGCAATGTAAAAAATAGAGTGATGAATTAAAAATGCGTTAAATGATTATAATTTTACATGTTGAGCTTGAAGTAGGGTATGATCAACGGACCAGAGAAAGTAGAATGAGGTGGCAATCTAGCCGTCCAATGAGAAATGAATAGATAATATTTGAAGTCAACGTAATTGTCTGCAAAGACAGAGTCATATGCTTTGTATATTTTAAATAGAATAATACTAACTTGAAGAATTTTGATTCTACGCACGCGGTGCTATTTTCTTTTTCTCTTTTACTTTTTGTTTCTTATTCTATCCAATCCAAGGCTCAATTCAAATTATATAATTAGCAAATGTGGTGATCCAGAATTTCCACGTCTTATGCATGTATTTATTGTGTTCTGCTCGAATTAATTATATTTTCCGTATATACATATATTTCAATTATCTTTGACTCGGAATGCAAAAAAAAAAAAAGGATAAGAGTAATCTTATTGTAGCTACCTGATGTTGCTTCTGCGTTGGTTTATTGCTATAAGAGGCGGAGCTCGACATACGGGTTCAATTAAATCAGTAGCTTTTATTCATACTATATATTTGTCTTAAGAAATTTATCGAATATGTATAATTTGTTAATTTAGAATCCAGTAATTTAAATATATTAATTTTTCGAACCCATGAATTTCAAATTATGTCTCCGATATCCGCCTCTGATTGCTATCTTGTTCTACTTACTGCTTCTTTTCATAAATTTTTCACTATAATATTTCCTTTCTTACTGCTTTGATTATGTGTATCATGAGACAAGGATTTACGGAAACAGTTTCTCTACCTGCTTCAGGTAGGGGTAAGGTTGTGTACATTCTACCTTTCCAAACGTCACTTGTCAGAGTATATTGTTGTTGCTTTGTGCGTGCGCGTGTGTGTGTCTATATATATATATATATATATATATATATATATATATATATATATACTAGTTCTATGAACATGCGTTGCGCGTTAATAATGACACTTGTTGATTTAAATATTTATTTATATGAAGGAACAATAAAATTTAGTTAATAAAAGAAATTTTGTGTATAACAAGACAACAATCATCTAAATGCTGAAAAAATATTATTACATTAGCATAATACATGAATTTAAAATAAAAGGACATCATCAAACTTACACAAATGATCAATTTTGCCATCGTAGTTAGATAATTATGTATTATAGTCTAAAAGTATTTAATGTGATGGTATCTTAACGACCACTTCTTTGTGGACAATATTTTTTTGTGTATGTTTCCTCCTAATGCTTTGGTTGCTCTGCCTTAACCAGAACTCTTGTTGTCGATTTTGATATCCCTCCTGAAAGTGCAACATACAATTGTTCGTGCAAGAAAATATATTGCGGTAAATATAGTCAAATATTTAGGATGATTGTCTTTGTGCTTTATTTATTATATTTGTAATACATAAACATACTAAAAATTATTTTCACACAAATTTAAAAGGATTTTCTTTAGTTTCGCAAGACGAAAGTTGAATTCAGGGATAAGAATATACTTCGAAGCACATTGACCAGTATCATAATTTTTGCACGTATGACATTATTGTTAAAACTTACATATACCATATATGTGTTATTACATAAGTTATTCGGCATATTAAGTTTTTCAATAGTGTGACTGACATATTTTTCTTCAAAATCAACCTATATACAATGGAAGATCAACTTAGTCTATTATATATATGGTGACACTAACATACGTAAGAAATAATAAACTTGACAACAAACATGTATGGTAGGTATTTAAGTATATCTTAGCAGTAATTATTGGTATCATCTTCTACTGAGTCAAAAACAGGAAAATATTTTATTTTTACTATAAAATTTTGCAATCAATAATTTATTTAGTTGATCAACATATTCATTTTTGCTAGCTAAGATATCTTTTTAATTCTATGATGCGATTTGCACAAATTGCGTTCTAATCTAATGATAGAAATATTCCTCAGATTAATGCGCTACTATTACCATTGGGATGGATAACTAAGTGTTTAGGAATAACTAAATTATTTTTTATTGGATGCTCTTATTCTTTTCCGATACGAAGCAAGAAGATACTGAATACTGGATCTGTTCTTATACTAATTAATCTAAACTAAAATAATCGAAATTGTCAGTTGGATTTTTTTCATTTGAGGCCTAAAGTATAACTTTGACAAACTAGCTTTTACAGCCTTTGCTTTTGTCGATTTTGGAACTACTGGTAGGATTTGATAAAAATTACCTCCCAGACCATTAATTTTTCACCAAACAGTTTATTAAAATCCAATATATCTCTAGAGCTCCGTTTGATACTTAGCCATAAGTGCTTCATCTATTATTATCAATTTTGATTGCCTTATAAATTTAGTATCATTGCGCTGCTTTGATATATTTGCGATGGCTATTTAAGTTGTTTGAAGAGGTATATAAAATCTAAAATGGGTGACCTCACAATAAAATTGTTGTTGGTACACCACTTGCTATTATTGCTAAAAGTGACATGTCTCTTATCTCTTGATATGATATTTGCAAGTAATGCATGACATGAAAATATTATTTCGATTCCGCCGGAGGCATCTACAAAGAATAATCTCGTTATAGCAGAGTTGACTCTTTATAATATAGTCTTGAAAGTTTGTTCTTGTTTTGAATTTGACTTTCATTGTGCCTCCTCAGACACTTGTATAGCATTTTGATTCATAATAATATATCAACCTTTTTACTTTTATTCTAATGCTTCTTTTATCGAATAAATTTATGTACCCTAAGATTTTTTTAAACTTGAATAAGAATTTTACTCATATGATGAATTTAAAAAATAATTGAATTGGATTCCCTTGCTAAATAATTAAATAAAATATTTAATTATTTAATTTTAACATAAAAATAATTTATTCTATGTTGATTCAGATCTTAATATTAGTTCATCTCTTGTTTCGAATATTTGATTTTAATTATAATTTTATCCATTATAAATTTTATTTTCAAAGAGTAAAAGATTGATATGACATTTCACTTTTAGATCTTTATGTCTGCAGAATCATTAGTGGTATTGCCTCTTACCAACCATTTTTTTCTCTTTCTCACACAATTATATTCTTAATATTTTCTTAGTTGTTGTTTAATAATTGAGTATTTTTAATATTAACACGAAAAGTTGATAAAAAAAATTATTTGAGTTGGAAAATAGTTCAAATATAATATAAAAATATATTATCGTGGGGGTATTTTTTTTTTTTTTTGGTCTCAATTTTAACTCTTTATGCAATCCATTTAATATTACTTTTAATTTTTTTTTGTATTGGACATTATAGAGTGGTAGCCAATACAGAGGATTCTGATGAAATTGATTTTATTAAACTTTCTTACATATTTTTAATAAGAATTTAATAGAATTTTTTTATTAATTTTAATATATTAAATATTAAAAATTAGCATATATAGAAGGTATTGTAATCCAAATAAGTTATCACAATTATGCTCTTTCCCTATAAGTTCTTCCGTTTAATATTTTAGGGTTATTTTGGTATATTAATATTGTATTTATGCTTTTATAATAATATAGGCTCTCCTTTTTCTAAATGGATTTGGACAATATAATACGCTGTCAAATTAAAATTGTAGGAAGACCAGACCACCCTTCGTCGAAAAATTCCACTGTATACATAGGTAAAATATTAGATTTTAATAGTATATAACATATATTGAACACCCTTTTATCAGAGATTTTTGTGCTTATTTCAAGTTTGAACACCTTAAATAAAATTTCTGGTTTCGCCATTGAGTAAGACATTATAATACGTTTTCAAATTAAATTAGTAATAGGAATTTTTAAGAAGTATATCCTAAAAATAATAGGATTAACGACTAAAGATATTTACTTGTTCATTTTTATATGCATTAGACAGCCGGAAAGTAATTATACTAATAGGATTCCTAAAGGTAATCGTGTAGGATTCCTAACGTGTAATATTATTTCCTAAAACTAATAGGATTTAAAGACTAATATCTAGAATTCCAGTTATGTCATTTATTATGAGTTATTATGCTTAATATTATAAGGTTATTTTTGTAAATCGACATTGTATTCATATTTTTATAATAATAACAATACTATATATATTCTGTGTAAAAAGAATATTTCACATATTAGAATATAGAAAATTGGTAATTGGTATCTTTCTTTCTGCTGGTTTCAGGCAGAAGAGCATTAATTGAGCAACAGTAAATGGGAACAGCAAATACTGAGTTGTAATTTTACGAAAAAAATGGTGTAACGTCTGCTCCTAAATAGTATATATATGTATATATATATAGTGCATTTAATAGGAACAAGTAGACAAAGATTTTGTTGTTTCTATTTATCAGTCTCCGTATACACATTTGCTTCTACAACTTCAATTTAATTTGGCACTCTCCCCAAATACGTTTTCTCATCCCTCTACATTATGATATAAACATTACTTTTTTTGTGTGAACGAAAGAAAAGAAATCGTGGATCACAAGTTATATCAACAATAATTCTTTTAAAACCGCGTAAGCGATGACAGAGGAGAAGTTAGAGGGTAAAAATTAGTTGGTGTAATTAGAGTACAAGTGAAGTGGAGCTCCATTTAAATAGAATTTAAGATTTTCACGCTATAATAGCAGCTAATCCCTTATTACAAACTTGATATGATGATAATTTGAAAAGCTGGACAACACGTTATGTTATATTATATTACACTAATAATATAAACTTTTTTACGCTAACATTATATCAATATGTATTTGAGTTAATTGCTCAAATATGATTTTTCATATTTATATAAAAAAAAAAGATTATTTATCTAAACCCTAATGAGCAGAATTACGTGGTATATTCTATCTAATACTTAAAAGTGTGTATACTGACGTGGAATTACAGATATTACAAAAATACAAATACTATCTTTTTAGAACGGTATATTTAGTGGGCGTTTGGACATAAGATTTGTAAAATTCCAAAAAAAAGTGATTTTAGTTCAAGCGAAAATAATAATTTGTGTGAAAGATTTTTAAAGTTTTTACAAAATTGGACAAAAATAGGGTACTTAAACAAGAGAAGATTCAGAAAAAAGGGCAAAATCCACAGAAAAGCTAATACCACCACGTTGGAATTGCATGGAACCGAATGTCAACTCATTTGAAATTGACCTATTCTTATTTCTTAGCCTAATAATTCCCTCTTTCTAGAGGGTCGCTTCGCTTCGTTCACCTTCCTTTTCTCTCCGTCTCTTTCCCTCATATATATATATATAAGCCTCCTGTCATTTCATACTTCTTTCCCATTTCAGATTTCACCACTTTCTAAACTTTTCCCCAAAGAAAAACACAACTTGATCACCAAGATTTACCAACTACAAAAACCCCGTTTACACCACACAACAACGCCCCATATAGACAGAGAAACCAAAATAGAGAAATGAAGTTGGTTTGGTCTCCAGAAAAAGCATCTAAAGCTTATATTGATACTGTTAAATCCGTAAGTATATCCATCATTTTACTCCTTTTTTTCCTAGAAAATTTTCTCTTTGATTAAAAGGTCATTGATGTTCTTGATTTTAAATGATTATTATACAGTGTGAAATATTTAAAGAATCCAGCGTAGCAGAGTTGATATCAGCGATGGCAGCAGGTTGGGACGCACAAATAATCGTAGAAACATGGTCAAGAGGTGGGGTTATGGCAACAAGTATTGGGTTAGCAGTTGCTAGTCATGTTACACGTGGCAGGCATATTTGCTTAGTACCCGATGAAGATTCAAGAATAGATTATTTACAAGCCATGGAACATGCCGGAATGTCGCCGGAAGTTGTGGTCGGAGAACCGGAAGAAGCAATGGAAGGGTTAATGGGGATAGATTTTTTGGTGGTGGATTGTAGGAGAAATGATTTTGGTAGAATTTTGAGGGTGGCGAAGTTGGGTCATAGGGGAGCAGTTTTGATATGTAAGAATGCAAGTTCAAGAGTTGAATCTGATTTCCGGTGGCGGAGTGTACTTGACGGAAAATCAAGAATTGTACGGTCAGTTTTTCTGCCGGTGGGGAAAGGTTTGGATATTGCTCATGTTGGAGCCACCGTAAGCGGTGGAGGAAAGGGTGGTTCAGGGAAGAATGAAAGTCGATGGATTAGACATTTTGATAGAGAATCAGGGGAGGAGTTTGTGATACGCAAGTGATGACGTTAGGGGATGGAAAATTCCTTTTTTTTCTTTTTTTTTTTTGGTTTGTCATTTGTCTTTTTCCTCACCTATTCTCTTGTTTAATTATTTTCTTACTTTTCTTTTGGGCTCTGTATATAAAAAAAATTAGACGGTCTCGGTTTTTGGCAATTTTGATATATGCTGGTGCTTATCTAATTGATGAAAGTTGTATATATGGTCAGAAATATTTGGATGAAATAGCACTTTGCCTTAAACAGTTGTTACACAAATAGACAGAATTGATCAGCAATCATAATTTCTGACCTCATTTCCGTTACTTCTCCTGGTCTTCGAGAAAGGCAAATAGCATTAAATGCTTGTACGATAATGGTAGTGTTTGGTACTCTTTACCTCTTTTGTTGTTTCTGAAATATCACCTCTAGTCTAGAACAATAATAATTGAAGGGTGAGATTATATTAGTCAGCATATTCGTGGTAATGTTGGAGACCAAAGTACCAAATCCGAGTTGATTTTTATTACTATCATTGTAACAAATGGGCAAATTCCTTACAATATCAGTATGTACTAGAACTCAATTGATGATTCGGATAACAATTCAACACTCAAACTACTGAAATTACAATGAGAAATGCTGGAACGTAGAAGTAGCTAAGTATAGAGATAAGAAGGGGAAATGAGAAGCTTAGACTCAGAGCAAGGAGATGAGAGGAACAGACATTTTCTTCTTCAACAAACGGCATAATCCCTTCTTTCTAACTGATAGTTCTTTTTTAACCAATTGCCAAATGGGCCTGGATCCCAAATAAAACTCTCCAATATTTTTCTCAACCCAATAATCCCTACTGACTCAGCCTCATTCACTACACTTCTAGCCCATAGGCCCTTATGGAGTGAGCTTGGTTCATAACAATCAGCATACCTATTTGCTCTTATGAAGAAAAAAAAAATATGACATATATCAGAATGAAGATCAATCGCCAAAAAATTCCCTCGTTTCAGATTTTAAAAATTGGAATCTGCCAAAATTATGTGAAATGTATCCATCCATATATGAGAACTGAGTACATAAAGAAAGGCGGGTGGCCACCTTATTCTTCTTTTGTCAACTATCTATCTAATATCAACATCTTCAGAAAGGAAAGGAAATTCAAGATCCTTTGCTTTCAGTAATCCTCTCAGCTAAAGCTTAGGCTGGTCGACAAAGTATAGATTCTTTTAGCTGTATAGTCATATCAAGAAGCTGGTCATCTGAAGGACCTACAGAGATAGATTTTATACTAATTCCTCAAACCATTTTCGTATAGTATAAAAATCGGACAAAGGACATGGTCAAAGAACCGGGGGGACTTGATAGCAGAACCAATGCCTACGTTGGAGAAGAATTCGGCATGTCAATTTCCAACTCCTGGAATCAGTCCCAACTGTCTTTGCTTCTTCGCATAGCCTTCTTTTGTGATTGAGCCTTCTTATTGTCAAGCCGTTTCCGCTCTCCAATAGCAGCCCTGTTTGTACAAGGAAAGAAGCTTGGTCATTCCAGAAAAATACAAGTTTGCATTCAAGAATTTGGTAAATAATACGTCTGTAACGTAGGTTGGTTTGACAACACTTACAATTTTGCTATTCTTTTCACTTGCTCTTCAGATGGAGGCGGAGGTACATAAGAAGCAGCATCTATTATAGCCTGTGATATTGAGATTACTGAGTAATTCATAATAGAACTGTATACTGAGGATTAACTCTACTCACTGAAACATCATGACCCTCAAGGATAGACTTCTACCATTCCAATTGATAGAAAGTGGGAACAGTCATACATAAAATGTTACTAATGAGTACCTGTAATTTACTCAAAGCATCTTCAATGTTACCCCTGAATATAATCATAGCACAAAATCAGCTCTGTGGCCTTGACTAAGCAAACATTTAATATATATATATATATAGAGAGAGAGAGAGATAGATATAGGGAAGAGGCTGACTTCTGAGTTCTCGTCTTTGTTGAAGAGATCACAAGCTCTCCGTCCTTATTTATCCGATTCTTTTCCTGTTTAGAATATTAAAAACTTAGCAATAGTGTTATGTGAGTTGCAATATATTAGATCACAATAATTATATGTGAACAGCAATACATTACGCACGACAAGAAGCAAAATGACATTTTCACTAGATAGTCTTTCCAATAGAACCAAATAAATATTGCTCCATTAGCCCATAAATTTGCTAATGTACATGATCAAAGAACAGTCAAGAGTGATTAGCAATATAGCAAGTGCAGTAATCAGATACGCTTACAATAAGCATCATTAATCGGTATACTTTTATCGCCTAATTATGGATCTAAAATCAGTGCAGGAAAGTTAATAGCTTCCGATGAAGAATTATTGCCACCATTCCATAGCCTCTGAAGCCATATATTTATGAAAGAAAACAGTAGAAAGGTGTCTCTTCAATCCATCATGTAACTATCAAGATAGATGATCCAGTTACTTCATAAAGATACCCCATATGCGTTCAGTAATTAACAAAGAGCTGAATTGCGCGCGCGCTCTCAATATCACAAAAACTTCTTGCAAGCGATGTAAAGTAGGAAGAACCAAGAAACAGACTTTAACATTCTAGTACTAATTCAAATAGCTAGCTGGACGAAATGAAAACTGAGATACTACCCGATCAAAACCACCACGTTATATCTACAGAGAAAGCATAGACAGTGAAAGAAAGGTGTTAGCTCACCATTTGCAAAATCTTCTCTCTCACTCTGTCACTTAACCAATAAGCATTTTTAACATTAAACCGCATATCCACCTTGGTATTTACTGTAAAGATAGAAACTCCTTCAATAAAAGAAGAAAATGAAAACATAGAAGGCCATTTTATCTTCTGAAAGAAGCTGCACCAGACCTTTATTGACATTTTGACCTCCAGGACCTCCGCTTCTTGCAAAGTTAACAATAACATGATCTGGACCAAAACAAAGAAGAGCACCACAAATATTGTTAGCTTTTCCAGTTTGTTCAATATACAAGACATCCTGAAAAACTAAGCTGAATAATTAATCAGACACAACACTTCTCCCAAATCTAATTGAATATTGAAAACAAGAATATGTAATGAACAAGAGATCAACCATTCTAATTTTTAATTTTCCTACACACCCAACCCCCACCCCCAAAAAAGGAAAATCCCCAAACACCATGACCTTATCTACTTCAGTCATAAGATGATAAGAGCAAATTACAAAGATCTTGAATAAGTCACAAAGATGTTTTATAGGTCACCATAAGATAGTTCTTGCTTTGAGAAAATATTCATGAAAAAGAAAGCTTTTGATGAATATCAGATAATCCAAGAGTTTTTCAGCTCTTCGATGAGTAGAAGAGCCACCTTAAGCAATTTCATATTGTAGCTGCTACAACCACTTCTATCCTAAGAATTAACAAGGGACTCCAGAGAAAATTCAAATTTGGCAATAGTCTCTACACTCCTACTCTGCATGTGATTTGATCACTATCCCCATAGTCTTTGACATTGATATTAAGCTATACATATTTTTTCTTTCTTTAAGACAGTGATGTCTGGACCAGTTTGCGCGCACCGTGACTATTTCTCTAGGTACTTGCTATCTCCCACCAGCACATATACCGAGCAAATATATTGCGCGGACTCTTCAAAACAGTTGTCACACACGTGTCGGATCCTCCAAAAATGCACTTACTTTTGGAGGATCCGACACGCACCCATCGATATTTTCGGAGAGTCCGAGCAACATAGTCGAGCAACTCTGCCCACCAAGGCTTAGACTATACCCATTCTAGAGGTCAAAAGCATTTTAACATTTGTGGCTACTCTAGAAAAATTTCCTTATTACCTACAGCTCTATACATCACATACAAATTCCTCAACATCTACTCTGCTGAATCCCGATAATTCGAAGACTAAGTCACCAAAGACTTCAGACCCTAACAGAAAACAAAAAAGACCACCGAAGAAGTAACATTCTCAGCATAACACAAAACTCATTCACTTTATCTTCCAACTTCCAAGTCATGCCACTATAGCATAGTCATGCGGACATCACTTGTAAGGTAATATATTTACACTTTACACAATTATTTTCCAGAATGCCATTTGATATGCAATCAGCAAGTAAGAAACACTACTTTTGCTTAACCCTATATATTATCAAGTATCCCTACATGGAGAAACAAAAGTGAAAGAATATCAATCAATCAATTATGTCTCAATCATAACTAATTGGAGTGGCAAAATCTGTAATAACACCAACTAAATTTACGTGCCAAATCTACTTCATTCAAAAAAAAAATTAAGTGCCAAATCCAACTTCATGGTTGTACCTTGGGTAAAAATTTACCCGCACCCGGTATTTAGACCAGACTAATAAATGCGAGTCATTTGACTTTTATACACAAAATTGCTTAATCATGGTTAAGTTATGTGTATTGTCGGTTTAGTTTTTAGTTGCTAAGGTTAAATTATATAATTTGGTGTAAACACTAAGGAGTTGTTTGGGTTGCCTTCCTTATACAATTCATGTATAACCATGTATAAAATCCACCCATAATGTTTGGTTGATGTTTTGAATTCCATATAAAATCTTGCACAACTAATACAACATTTGATTGGGTTTTATTCTTTTTTTATACTCGTATAAAATAATACTTGTATACAATAATGAGGGAAATTTTTGTATTATTTTATGCAGCATAAAATATGGAATAAGAATACGTGTATTAAATAATATATGGATTAAACCAATTAAGTGACAAAAATACCCTCATGCATGCTTCTGAATACTTTTGTTTTATAATGATCAACACTTCTAATTCATTTCTTTTCCTTTCTAGTGCTTTTAGGATTTCATGGGACACAAAATCATAGTAAATAGTACATATAGAAAAAAATCATATTACTGTTGTTTTCAATATTGGAACATATTCACTGGTCATCGATCAAAACGAATCTGGACATCTGTTGGATTGAAGTGTTAAACTTCATTAGTCACTATTATAAATAACACCATTATTTTTTTCATGGCAGTACACATATTAAAATTGAGTAAATTGATATAAGGTGTTGCAATCATCCCCAAGGCATGTTTTATTTCAGTTTCCAAACAACTCAAACCTCCAAAAAGAAATAAGTCCTATAATGTAATTCCAGCATAACTATACCCTGCATAATTAATACTTGCATAACTAATCTATGCATAATTATTACCCGTAAAACTAATACCTGCATAATTAGTCCAGCATAACTCATCTCCGAACAAACGACCCCAAAGTGCAAATATATTTACCATGTATTTCTTACACTACAGTTACTTCATTTCAACATATAACTGTACTTCTTATACTAGAGTTACTTCATTTCAAGATATAACTTTCAGGCATTTTCAGTGGGCGTAAATGAAAGTTGGAACTTGAAAAGGGTGAAATTCAAATAGAGGCAATTGAAATACCAATTGTAATCTTAGGGATAGGATCATTGCCGGCAGCTTGAGCTCGTTTCGTGGCTTCATGTAACAGCTGCTTAACCTGAGCAAGCCGCGCAGGCGACTTCTTTCCGTCGTCGGCACCGCCGTCAGATGCCGCCGCGCACCTGACGGGACTAAACGAGATTGTGCGCAGTAAAAGACGATGACTCACAACAAGTCTCGTCGCCTGAAATGGCGCCGGCGGGATGTGGATGAATCGAACAGTTGACAACTGTATTGACGGACGGAAAATTTCCCGTACGAGAAAGTTTGTGGTGGTTCTGAGCGACGCCATTTTTGGGTGTGAACATTACAGCCCGGCCGTATAACGGTTTATTAGAAGCCCACTATATATTTGTTCTAAAAAATTTTGTGGCCCATTTTGGAGTAAAACACTTGCTCTCTATTTTTTCCTTTTTCTGTGAAAAGACAGGAAGCCGATTTTCATCCAGAAATATTCTTATCCCTCTAAGTACTGAATATGTAAGAATTCAAGTAAATGATACTGAACTCTTTTCGGATTTATTTTCGACATAAATACAACTCACGTATATACATTGCAACTAGGTGGCCTATATTTAACTTTACAAAGTTGTAGCCCAAAAATAATAAACTAAGATTGAACATCCAACTCCACATAGATTCTCAAAATTGCTATTTAGTTTTCTTTTATAAAAATGCTCAAGATCCAATCTTAGAATCAATAATTGTGACTCAAACATCAGTTCAACAAACCAAATCTATTTGGGTGGTGAAAATAATTTTTTTAAGGTAATCCACCATCGCTAAACAAGCTTAAATAAGTTGGTTTAAATCGTTAATCTGATTTTTGTGAGAAATTTGGAGCGAATGTTATTTAGACTTGTTAGAAATAGTAGTAAGGAGGTTGTATATAAAATTTGAAGTCATTTAATGGACATTTGGACTAGTTTTGAACAAGAATTGCAACTGAAAATCGTGAAAGGATTTGTCTACAGATGATTGTATAAAAGTGTATAAAAGTATATAATAGTGTATAGTAGGTGTTTATACATACATATGCGCTATAAAATACAACATTATACGCTATTATACAAAAATTAACTTCGTCTTCTTCCTTGATTCTCTTATGAAATTTAACTCAAACTTCGTTCAAATCTACTCCAAATCACTTCAAATGTAAGTTTTAAACTCCTCTTGATGTTTCCAATTGATTAGAACAACAACCAATCGAAACAACAAACAAACTTGAAAACCAAGTTCTGAAATTTAACTCAAATCTATTCCAAATTACTTTAAATTTAAGTTTTAAACTCTTCTTAATATTTTCGATGGAGAGGAACAACACCAAATCCAAACACCTAAAATAGTATAAAAGATTAAAATCAGTTTAAAACTTTTTGCAATGTTTGCGCAGATTAAAAAAACTTATTGGTGTAACGATAACTTAGTTAGTCAAAAGTTAAATTTGTTATTCATGGACAAATCGTTTAGAATTTTTCTCACGTCAATTGAAAAGATAAATATAAAGATGGCCATAACATATGAATATAGTAGCGTCTAGTGTTAATACTACAAAGAAATACTCATGTTCGTCTGTATCATTTTGATTTTTGAATATGATTGAGGCTACAATGCTTGCGTAATTATATGGAGTCAATGAACTACGTATTAAAGTATGTTTTTGTATGAAAGAAGAAAGAAAAGAAATAAACATTAAAAGTATGTTTTTAACGTTGGGCTAAGGAACGAAAAAAGAATTTCAAATTATATAAAAAGTGAATTAGAGTAGGTAAGAATCTAAAATATAGGCTGATTTTGGTAGCATTGTTATCCCAATTAATAAATAGAGTAATTTTATCTTTATTTATTTACCACACTTAATTTATAGGATAAACTTGTATGTCATATATTTTACAGAAAAAACACAAAGTTCTCAGTAAAACAGAGACGTCAGCATTTCTGACGCTCGACATTTTCGTTCATATATAGGTCATTTTCACATAATAAAGCACGTCAATTTACTCTTTATATCTCAACCTTCAACATGCAAACAAACTCTTGTGTCGTGCCATGTTATGGTATTAATAATTAGTTATGTTTTGTCTCACCAACATTTATCTACATGGATTTCTATACTATATTAAAAGCACAAAAACCTTTAGCGAAATGTCGTTTGTCTTTTTTACCTATTAAATATAGAGTTCATACCAGATAAAATGATTATTTTAAATATTTTCCTAATATTTAGGAACTAGAAATTCGTTGAGATTTGGTTATAAAATATTTCCTTCTTTAAAACTAGATACCTAAAATTTAGGATTTTAAAATTGATTAAAATTATCTACCTTAAATAAACGTTACTACAAAATTTGTAGACTTGAAGTATAGTTGATGTTTAGGGCTAAGGATTGCTTCATGTAGATGTTTCTGTCTTGGAAAAAATTATCGTCTATTATTTTCAATATTTAGGGCATTAAATTTACTAAAACTTGGACTCTTAAAACTTTTTAAATTTAAAATATATAGAAAATCATAATATTTAGGAGTAAGTTAATTTTCATAAGAACCATAATTTTAGAAATTATTATCTCACCCGGAATACCAATAATCTACGTGTCATTAGAAGTATTCCACTTCAAGATACCAAGAGATAAAAACTTAAAGCAAATTGTACAAAAATCATACTCATGAGCTAACAATTATTTTCAGGTCGCTAAAACTTTATAGATTTAAGATTGATAATGTAAAAGTGCTAGCTATTTCACGCTATTCTTTTTTAAGAAAGTGTTAATAAAACACTTTCAAATAGTGTTGTCATAGAGTTTCGTATCTTCCTGTAATGCCAGTAAATCTATCTAGTGGATAGATATTGCATGTATCCCCGACAAATATCAAATTAGAGATGTAGTTAACTGACAGCATTCATAATTTTTTTCAGGAATTTGGATTTTCAAAATTTTTCAACACTTTTGCTAATAATATCTATGTAATTTTCTTAAAATTTATATTCATTGATATAAAATACACATGAAACACGCATTATTATGTTATATTTGGATATTTGTTGCACAAAAATTGAAAATTCCTGATCCAAAGCCATACAGTGGAGCTCGAAATGCTAAAGAAGTGGAAGACTTCATCGAGCAGTACTTCAATGCCGTGGGACGCATAGAAGAAGCTAAGAAGGTAGCAATTACTGCCATGTATCTTCAGGGTGATGCTAAACTCTGGTGGCGGGTGAGGTACGAAGCCATCAGGGCTGGAGACATGGGCAGAACTGAAGGCAGTCATACGCCTACAGTTCTTCCTCGAAAATATCGAGTACAATGCAAGGAGAAAACTACGTGAGTTCCGCCAGACCCAATTAGTGCGGGATTACGTGCGAGAATTCTCCGCGCTCATGCTGAACATACGTGACATGGGGGACAAAGACAAACTCTTCACATTCCTGGAAGGGTTAAAACCTTATGTCCATATGGAGCTGCAATGACAAATGGTAGATACCCTACCCAAGGCGATCCAAGCAACAGAATACCTCGGGGACTATCAAGTGAAAACTTGGAAGGATAAGACTCAACCGCTTGTCCGAACGGGATACAAAGGGGGCCAGCCTAGCAATGGTGGCCCAAGCAGAAGTGGGGGAGATCAGAGTGCAACCAAATCTAAGGCTCCTTCCTCAGGCAACAATAGTGTTGCGTCAAACAACATTGATTGGAGGAGAAAGTCCCCTTCAAGATGTCGTCATTGTGGCGGGCCACATTGGAATAATGAATGCCCACATGCGCAGATGAACGCCCATCAAGCTTTTGATGATGGGATGGATGACGAAGCAAAAGATGCGGACCAGACCGAACTAGTGGGTACCTTCAATGCAATTGTTTGCTCTATTTTTTAGGCATTAGCAGGAACCAATTCTGATATCCGTAAGAAGAAGGGCCCCTGCCCAATCACCAAGAAAGGGAAAAAGCAGGCGGATGAGAGCACTCCTCTTAAACAAGAGAGAACCTTAATGTTCGTTAATGAAGGTAAATGGCTCCATTGGGGCGATGATAGACACGGGTGCTATCCATAACTACTTGGCCTCGACTCAGATGGAGCTCCTTGGTATAGTTGTAGGAAAGGGCAGAGATCGTGTCAAGGCTATGAACTCACCTCCTCGACCAGTGGGTGGAATAGCCAAAGAAGTACCAATAAAGCTTGGTCCATATGAAGAAAAATTCAACTTGCACGTGCTGAACATAGATGACTTCGAGTTGATAGTTGGATTGGAATTCTTGAGGCAAACCAACATCATGCTCATATAGTATACTGATACTGATGATAGGAGCAAACGGGGCCAAGCCTGCATTATTCCGTGCATGTCCATGAAAATGACCGCTGAGAACATCTCGACCTTGCGGTTGAAGAAGGGAGTCAAAAGACATAAACCTACGTTCCTTGCTACTCTATGTATTGAAGATATAGAACGCTCCTCATGTACCATTCCTACACCCGTGAAGGAGCTACTATTAGTGTTTAAAAACGTTATGCCATAGGATACGCCAAAGCGACCCCCGCCTAAGCGCACTGTGGACCATGGAATTGAGTTGGTGCCGGGTGAAAAAGTAACACCTACTTGAGTTTAGTCCCTTGCCAATGCTACTTGAGGCAATACTGAGCTTTGACGCAACGGATGACCATGAAACGACGTCATCAGATACCAAATTATAGCCAAAATCGTTAAAAATCAAAGCAATTGCTATAATCCGATAACTAAGATTACGCACAACTTTGGCGAGATATCATTTTACCCCTCGACCCTATTCGTGTTTCATGTCCACGGCTCAGTAGGTTACAGGCAGTTCAGAATTCCATATTAGAACGTGCAATAAGCAGAAATATACTATATTTATAAAGCTGTTTATATACTAAAGCTGCAAACGTATCCGACAGGGTACCCATCGATCAAAACTATAAGCTACTAATATCAGGTGACCATGATCAAAATCCCTGACAAATCTCTTATACCACCCAGTAGGACTGGCCAGACATTACAACAGCTAGACAAATTTGCTTATACAGCACTAGATGATGAGAACGATTACGGTGCATAGATGTGCCGCCTCCCGCAAAAGAAGGCAGAATAGCGAAATACAAGACTAGAGCAGCAAGACATTGTGAAGCAGCACCCAAATTTTTGGGGCAATTCCTTCAACGTTTCTTAGCTTTCTCCAAATTACTAGCAGTAGTGACCCTAGAAGAACCCATCACGTTCCCAGCATCTGTTTTAAGCTTCTGTGAATGCATGGGAAGGGAAGAAGCAGCTGCATTCTCCACTCCTGGTCCAAAGTTCCCTGAATGATGTGATCTCTCCGTCGAAGGAAGTGCCCATCCACCCTTATATGCACCATTCTGAGCAGTGCTCCCAGAGCCTAGAACAAAGAAGTTGTGACATGAGAATAACGGAACTCAAAAATGGGTAGAGGGACTAATATGATACTTCTTGTAAAGAAATTCAAGAGTCTGGCAGAGGTTGCATATATTATGTGTCTGTTTCCACCAAAGTACGCGCCATCCAAAAGCAAACATCACCCTTGGTGACAGCACTATATCCAAACCAAAATGTGAATAAAAGAGAAGGGACGGCCATTTCTTTACAGAAAAGAGTAAGGGACATAATACCGACCTAAAGAACTCTCTCCTCCCCCCCCC